>JAPPVO010000016.1:151388404-151457680 GCA_030407325.1 Camellia japonica
AGATTGTACCGAGCTGATTACATTTCTAGTTGACATATGTAGAGGTGTGATACTCTGTCACTGCACTAATGGGCCTTGCTTTATCAGTTCAAAGAAAAATAATAAAATTAACCATTTACATTCACAAAACATATAAGACATCAGGAAACACGGCCACCCATAAAAAAGAAACAATGGCCCAAGATTTTGATATTGGCCCAATTCGGCCCAATCGTCATCAAAATCAACAGTAACTAATCTCTAACCTTAGTCGTTTCCTGACCCAAAACAAAAGAACAAAACACCTATTTTGGAAACAATAAAGTCAACTTATTGATTTTTGGGTTTTCTTGAGTTACGTCGCTTTTATATTTTTTTGCATATTTTTAAAGAAAAAATAAAAAAGCAAACTTTTAACTTACTTCCCACTGAGATCAGAATTAGAATGAGAGACCCTAGACGATTAACCAAATAATCATGGAGAGAGCACTTAAGTGCTAAGGTGAATAAGATTTTACATTCGAGTCTATGGAGAGACGCTGGCTTGCTATGTAATTTTATTACTAACATACTAATCGCTTTTTTGTATAAATAATAATAATAATAATATTAGAAAGAACGCTAATTTGGAAATTGGCTACACCTAGATGTCAGCAAAATGTGATCTTCAGCTAATTGTCCTCCTTGCGCTCAACGTAACTTGCAAGAAATTTATTATTATTGTTATTGTTATTACTATTATTTTCAATCTACTTTTTTCTGCTCAATGTAATTTGCTTTCAGTTTCTTTTTTTGAATTGACAATACCTTATTTATCATTCTTAATATGAAAGGATGACGCCAAAAATTTTTTTTAAAAAATGTTGAAATCAAATCAATAAATGTTGCATCAAACACATACATTATTATCTGTGTGCATAGCACAACCACTTCATCAAACACATACATCAATGTCCAGTTGTCTAGAGATTCAAAGAATAAAAATGATGCCATTTCTTTATGAACATTGCATGTGGTTTTGCACTTTGTTTCATATCTAAAAATCTAGAACTCAGAATGTGGAGGTTAGGTTAGAGGTTAAAAAATAGCTAGCCTATGGACTATTTTTTTAAAATGATTAAAAGTCATATTCTAACTTTTAACTCATTTTAAATCAAATTATCTCTTACATTTCTTTTATACGTTTTAAAAAAATAAAATAAAAATAAAAAGGTCAACTTTTAACCATCTTCTCAAATATATATATATATATATATATAAGAAAAAATGGATTTCTAATCTACAAGTTTTGTTGGAGCTCTAATATCCTAATCCTAATTTTTTTATTTTTTGATTTAAAAAAAAAAAAAACCTCAGCTTTTATTGACTTCTCCCAACCCACAAACTTTTTTGACTTCTCTCATAATTACTGCAGTACCCTTTTCAATTTCTCCAATACACTATGGTTACACACAAAAATAAAAAAATAAGAATTTAGCTATGGATCTCAAAAAGATACAACAACATTTAAATTTGAATTATGATTTAGTAATATAATTATCTATTTTTTTTTATGTATATCTATCAAAATTTTAAATCACTTAATGAGAAAAATTAAT
Source organism: Camellia japonica (assembly GCA_030407325.1). Taxonomy (NCBI): domain Eukaryota; kingdom Viridiplantae; phylum Streptophyta; class Magnoliopsida; order Ericales; family Theaceae; genus Camellia; species Camellia japonica. The sequence continues at coordinate 151,389,982 of JAPPVO010000016.1, forward strand.
CAATAATTCTCTATTTTTTTGATGTATATCTATCAAAATAGTCCATCTTAATAGTATATAGAAGGGTTAGATGTTTTCTTTTATCTTTAAAAAACTCAATCTATTTTTTTTTTTTTTTTTTTACTTTTTAATTTTTTTAAATTGAAATATCAATTGTTTATGTCCATAAAACAAAACTGATAAACACATATAAAAAAGTTACACATTCTTTTTCTTTTTTTTTCTTTCATTTTTTAATATGTAGGATATTTACAAATGGAAAATGTTTGACACCCCAAATTTTTTTCCATAATCCAACTTATAATGATGTAGTCATAAGTGTCAATTTTTATACAAATATGAGAAAAGATTTAATTAAATTATACATTTCAAACAACCACATACTCAAACTTTGATTATTTAAGATGTTATTTCATTATAATTCTAATTAAGAGAATCTTCAACCCTTAATATATGTTTTTATCAAATTATAATTTGATAAAAATTTAAAAATATGAAATGTTGAAAATTATTTTTTTCCTATCAGAATTGGTGACAAGAAAAAAAATTGGGATAAGAATGAAAGTTCTTTTAAAAATTCATAAAAATTTAATGAAAAAGTTAAAGTAATACATATCAAATCAAAAATTTTATTCAAATTTAAAATCAAATTAGATAAAAAAATAAAATAAAAAGAAAAAGATGAAAGTTTGAAAATATTTTAAAACCTTCTTATTCATAAAGATTAGAAATCCATGTGTGTATTATATTCATATTGTATTTTTAGTTATGAAATTGAAATAAAAAGAAATGTAACTTAAATTATTGGATTAATAATAGAAACATCATATTAATTATTGTTAAATATCACTTCACTTCATATTTAATAATAAAATTATATATTTGTTTTAATTATAACTTTTAAATTTGTATATTTTCATAACAAGAAGAGGTATGTCATGACTCAATTAATCTCATTTAATCAGGTTTAATTTTTTTAAATACAAATTATCAAAACTCCACTAAATATATATATATATATATATATTTTTTAATTTTTTTAAACTAATAATTTTAAAAGTTATAAACATAAAAATTAACTTATAAATTTCATGTATACCGTAAGATAAAATATTAAATTACTTCAAGATAGTTATAATAATTTATTTTTTTAAAATTTATAAAGTCCTAACACGGATTACGAATAGTATATAGTTATTGTCAAATGTTTGTGCCACTAATCTAATGAATTAAAAGTAAAATATTTTTCGTTCTTTGTTGAGCTCTCTTCCCCATTATGTGATCACAGTCCATCTAGAGTTTTCGGAATTTTAAGCAAAATTATAATGTAGAACTCTTTATGTTCATTCGAAAAGGGCAAAAAAGTTGACTTCTATATATAACTATCAAAATTATATACTAAAACTATCTAAAACTATAATTTGAAAAAAAAAATAAATAAACAAATTGTTGCAAAGCAATCCTTATACCTTATTGTAAATTAAAAACTAAACTTGCATAATCTAATATTGAACCTTTTTTTTTAAAATTTTTTTTATTAATATTGAGGCCTAATAAGCAAGCATATATTTTTGGACATAGTATATGGGTTACATTTGTTTAGGTTCTAAATTTTAGCAAAAAATTTGGTTGCTTTAAAATTTGGTTGCTTATTCGCAGGACAGACTCTAGATGTGACAAAATTAGTTCTTAATTTTAAAGATGTCATATCATTGAGTGTTGGAGGAACATAGTTTTCCTCTAAGGTGGTATTTATTTTGAGGGATTGAAGCATGAGATTAGATTAATAGTCTTTTCGAATTAATAGTCTATTGTTTGGTTCAAAATTATTGTTCCGGACTATTAGTTCTAAATATGTTGGACTATTGTGTCCCATAGGGGAGGTGGGACACAAATGGGAGGATAAGGGGGATATGAAATTAGGTGGTAAAATGATTATTTTGACCCTCTACTATTTAATTATGTATTATATCTAGTAAAATTTAATAAAATTTAAATATCTCAATTTAAAAATAAAATAATTTTATTTAATTTTTATTGATTTTTTATTTATTTAAATTTTCTAAATTTTTTTCATAGATATTTTATTGATGTTTTATTTTAAAATTTTATTTATATTTTATTTAATTTCATTATTTAAAATTTAATATATGTTTTATTTAATTTTATTATTTAATTTTTATTATTTTTTAAATAAATTTATTTAAAATTTTAATTAAAAATAACATATATTTTTATTGATATTTAATTAATTTAATTTTTAAAAATAAATTTATTTAATTGTGCAAAAAATAAAATAAATTTTTATTTAATCTAGCAAAAAATAATTAAAATATTAAATATATGTTTAATATTACTATTATTTAGTAAATAATTGAAAATGATAAAATAGTCATTTGAGCATTTATCCTTCTCTATAATATCCCAAACAAACATAAGATTCAATAGAATAGTCTAATCTAGATATCTAATCCCATGACTAAACAAACATGGAATATAAATAGCATTAAAGTAGCAGTAAAAGACAAAATAGGCTAAAATAGCTTAAAAAGACAAAATAGGCTAAAATAACCAATAAGACAATGTCACATCAAACTCATAATCATTTTACTTTTTTTTTCTTACGAACATCACATCCAATCACAAAAAAAATCCAATCATCTTCCTAAACACAAAAATTTTAGCCTACAAAAATAGCAACTTCCCAAACACCCACAATGTATCCTAGGACTAACAATCTGGTGGATTCCAATCCCCCTTATCCAGTCCGTCCAAACAAATCATAATTAACTTGTGATATCTGAATCCAATAATAAACTATATGTATGTATAACGAATTTTTATATGTGAAAAATCTAAAATCTCTGAGATTTTGATTTTGTGATTATGATTCAATTTAAAATAACAAATAGCACTAGGGGTGCTCACGGATCGATTTTGTGCGGTTTATGGTTCGGTTTTGACCTGCCCACATCTATGCTATTTGGGAAGAAGTCAACCCGCAACCGCCCGCAGTGCGGTTTGCGGTTTGTGCGGATAGGGTTTGCAGATATACGAGCGGTTTGCGATTTACACTTTCTTCTTTAAAAATTAATTTTTGAGTTTTTTTTTTTTTTCATCGAATTTAGGCATCAGATTCATTTTGTATATTTGTGATCATTTGACAACAATTTTCTGATGAGTTTACAAATAAAAATTGAATATCAATGCATTAAATGAAAGTACCCAAAACAAAGAGACCCTACACTAGCATTTTTGCCATGAAAAAAATGTATATCAATGCATTAAAAAATGTATGTCAATGCATTAAAGGTTGTACTCAATTAGAATTGTCAGTTCAGTAATCAATAATCAAACTAGAAGTTCCATCGACCACTAGAAGGAAAATTTTATTAGGAAAAAGTGGATGAGTCACCAATGAAAATCATATAAGAAACCAAATTTAGGACTTGATAATTCTACGGCATTAAGAAAGTTGAGAAATACTTAAAAATAAGGATCCTTGTGTCATAGAGAACATAATGGTGCTCCTGTTAAAGTTACAAAGTTGGTATATAAAAAAAAATAATAATAATAATAATTAAAGTGCGGGCGGTTTTTGCAGATTGCGGGTTTAACCCGCGACCCGCCCATAACACGCAAATTTGTCATATTTCAAACCACATCCGTCCGCATTATATTTGCGAAACCACCCATTTATATGCGGGTTGGACAGGTTGGGCGGTTTGAGCGGTTCAGATAAACCGTTGCCTACCCCTAAATAGCACTCCCACTCAAAAAATCAAGATAAATTGACACAATGATTTAACGTGAAAAAATCACAAATGGAGCGCCTCTAATTGTGATAAAAAACCACGGGTCAAAGTCACAAAACAATCCACTAAGAAGACAAAAAAAAATTATACAAGTATACTCTCAATTATTTAGCGAATTCACGTCCAAATTGAACCGATCCCTATATGCCTTTTCCACCATTGTCTTCATCTCGGAATTGTCTTGCCCAACGTTGAATTCACAACGCCGATGTCAAATTCACGGCAATGAGCCACTCCGGAATCCGCCAAAGCTTCAGGCCTAAGTTCTCTGAAATCCACCAAAGAACAACTCACTTTTGTGAATAAACGAAAACAAACAAACCCTTTATGATGTTGATATGACGTTCACAGATCCATTGATCACTCTTAAATCATCAAGGAAACACATATAAAATAGTCTATAATATAAAACACTTTGTTTTTTCTTTCTCTCTGAAAATCTGGACAACTCCAACTTTAAAAACAATGAACAACGCACTTTATAAAAAACAGGATCGCGCAGACCACTCAAGCGCAAACTTAAGGCAGTGTGAAACATATAGGCTGACCGCTCGAGTGCAACTTTCACCACTCGAGCGGTAAAACCTTCTTCTTAGAAGTTCAGATGCTCTGCAAAAATACTAGATGATCCTTTTCTTCGCTCAAGCGCACAAATGACCGTTCGAGCAGTCAAATAATTTTGATTGCATTTTTAGTTTTTGCTTCGGGGCCGCTTTCCCTCGATCCCATTGTAGCACTGCCTGTACATAGTCAACGAAATGGAAAACTTGTAAGCCTTAAGATTACAAACTCCTCTACATAGGCACTATTTGGGGTTGGATTCGTATTTAAACACTCATAACCTCACTGAAACACAAGAACGAATAAAATTACAAAATGAAAAAAGTTTTGTCCAATGGGATTACCAAGTACAAAATCCTAACAATATTCATTAGTGATTGTAATTGAATTGTGTTGAATTTAATAATTGAAATATATTTGAGATCTCAAAAAAGTTCTTACAATTCTACTCACAATGATGTGACGGTATATGTGTTAATTTTTATTTGTTACACATTTAATAATAGTAGACCCAACTTTCATGTCATATTATTATGAGTGAATTTGTAAATATAAATGTGTAAATCTTTAATATTATTCTTAATAATTATACATTTAAATAGTGAAGTTCATCTTATACATAACATCACCTTTATACTAAGGGTTGGTTTGGGATGTTCTAAAAAAGTATACTTTTTGACTTATTGGTGGGTTTGGGTTGGGTTTGATGTGATGTGTTAGAGAGGTGATGTGATTTAAATAAGATGATGTGACTTAAATAAGATAGTGACTTTTTAACTTTTTGACTTTTTGGCTTATTTAGTACATGCCAAACTAGCCCTAAATTTTTGATATTCTGAAAACATGTCGTCCCAAGCCTACCTAACATTAACATTAACGTGACGTGATAATTTCTTAAAAAAACAATAATAATAATTACGAAGCCATGTGTCATTAAACATATACATTCCGTATTAAAATTCTCGATTTATCTAATAATTTTTTTAACTTCTGAAAAAAAAAGGTGGTCCAATTCGCATGCCCACGTAGAGGTATTTTGAGAAGATGGTAAAAGTTAATTTTTTGGCTTTTACTAAATTTTTTGATTTTTTTGAAAAGTGATTTAGAAAGTTGGTAAAAAACTACTTTTTTGCTTTTTTGTATAATATTTATTTATGGTGTCACGTCACATTAAAATGACTAAAATACCCCACAAAACTTATGAAATTGACTGTTTGACCCAGGTAGTTGTTTGAACAATTATGTAATTTCATAGAGGGCAATTACGTAATTTCACCACCTACGTTTTTGTTCCTTCCCAAATCAACTTGCTTGCTTTTTTATGTTGCTAGTGGTGTTTTTAAATGCTGCAAAACGCAGCTTTTTTCTTTCTTGCCAAAAAGGCACATAAGCCCTGTTTGGTAGAACTGTGAAAAAGTACTTATAGTTTATGCCTAAACAGCTTATAGCTTATAACTATGAATATAAGCTGATTTCTGACTTATAAATTAGGCATATCCTGCCCGACTCAAAGAATAAGCTGATTTCTGACTTCCAAAAAACTATAAGCTATAAGCTATAAGCTAAACTAAACACATCAAAATAGCTTAAATTAAGCTGCAAGCTAAAATAAGCAGCTTTTAAGCTGTACTAAACAGGCACATAGGCTTGCTTTGACAAGCTAGCAAAAAGCTAGTTTTTAGTTTTTTTAGTTAAAAAAATTAATTTTTTTACTCAAATTATTACCAAAAAAGTTGACTTTTTTAAATAAAAAAAATTAAAAATTAACTTTTTACTAATTTTCTAAAACACTACATAGACGCCCATGTGGCAATTAGCCTTGATGATTATTCATTTGCCCATTTGCCAAGCCCACTAAACCTAAACTGCCAACTATCATACATCAAATCAATGATACCACTAGGAGATAGCAATCAAAGACAGAAGAAATGTTGAAATTTTTAGTGACATAATGATCCATACGGAACCTTCATACAACATGTTTTTCAAAGACAGATCATCACTGACTTCCCTGCCATTATAAAATGTACTACATTCCACTAATTCATCCATAATTATTTGTTGGTTTTGGCAGGTGGTGTTCCACAAATTATTATATTTTTTAATTATTTAATATAAAATTATAAATTTTATTTTTTTTATCAATCACTTAAGCTTGGTTTGAGAAGTGAGTTGATTTTTTAATTTTTTGGCTTTTTTGGCTATTTTAGCCTGGGCTTAAAAGCTTGGTTTGGGAAGGACTTTTTGACTTTTTGACTTTTTAAATTTTTTTGTGAGAGAAGAATGTAATGATTATGGGTTGGATGTGATGTTTTGTTTGTTATGGCTAAAATAGCCTATTTTGTTTTTATGGCTAAAATAGCCAAAAAAATTTGCAAACCCACTTGCCAAACACAGGCTATATGTACTTGGTGTTATTCTTGAAACAACAATAACTTCTCCGTTAGATATGTCGGTGATAATAAAAGCCAAGTTAGTAACATGAATCATTCCAACAAAATCACTCCACTATAAGGTCACAGGTTCAATTCCCCAAGTTCACAGGTTCAATTCCCTTCTTTTCTGGGCCAATTTCCTGGGCGAAGCACAGTTGGTTAGGAAGTTGGACCTCAAGTTGTCTAATCAACACTTGGTGTGGGTTCAATGCTCCCCCGCTGTGCGAGTCCTAACTTAAGCGGAGCTTGTCTTGGGAGCTCGGGGCAAGTTCCCATGTTATAGTCTTCTCACTCGGAACGGCTAACAGGACACCTTGGTGATCTCTACAAGGGGCGCTGCCTTGGACCTGCGGGAGGGTAGGGAGGATTTTTCTGTATATAAAAAAAAAAAAAAAAATTATAGCGTTTTTGTTTGGTTTTAGTTTTTTAAAAATTATTTTTAAATAAATTTTTGTTTGTTTTTATTATTATTATTTTTTTATATATTTTAACCTCTTTTTTTATAAACTTTTTAGACCTATCAAGATTAGATGTATGTAAAAAGTAAAAAAATAAAAAAATAAAAAAAATATAAAAAACATTCATTAAAAACAAATGAAACCGGAACAAAAATGAACACAAATTTTTGTGGAATTTTCTTAGTTTTAGTAATGTTTTTTAATATTTAAGTCAAGTTAAATTTTTTTTTTTAATAACTTTTTAGATGTATCTCGATTAGATATATATAAAGAAGTATAAAAAAATGACTACAATGTGGGAAAAAAAAAATCACTAAAAATAAACAAAAATTTAGTTAAAAACAGTCATTGAAAAATAAACCAAATAGACAAGCCTTGTTTGGAAACATCACTTTTTAACTTAAAAGTTAAAAAGTCTTTAAAAAAGCCAAAAATCTAACAAACTATACAAAAAAAATAAAAGATTTCCTTTCTTTATACTTTTTTGCACATCTTTTCATGAAAAACTAAAAAATATCCTAAACATGCTAATTTTTTTACCTTCATATTTTAGCTAAAAAATAAAGTTTCTAAAATCTTATGTTCCCAAAAGTTACTATAATATTGTTTACTTTTATTTTTATTATATTTATTAAATATAAAATTTGATTATTTTAAATATAATAAAATTAAAATATTAAAATATTATACTCACTATATATATATATATATTTATTTCAACAATGCTACGTAACTCAAATTTTGTGGCTCAAAAGTGGCTCAAATGGCCAAAACGACGTCGTTTTGAGTACAGAACAACATAAAAATGGCCAAAACGACGTCGTTTTGGCCATTTGAGCCATTTTTGAGTCACAAAATTTGAGCTACGAGACATTTTCCTATTTATTTATCTCTTATCTTACATCTTTGAACTCTAATCACTAAGAGCGTCTCCACCTCTTTATCAGATCTTTTATCAAATTGAAGATGCTTGCAACTTTTTATCAAATTACTGTAGATAGTCATTAGTACTGAACGATCGGCTGGTTGTCTTCCCGGACATCCACTTGGCTTGTCGACCAGCCGGACATCCTCTCAATTGTCCTTCTGGTCAACTGGTGATTTGATAAAAATTCAAAATTCTTTCTTGAAACGCTCAATATCAAATTAAGTTTTTACACAAATTTAATGAAAAAAAGAATAAATATTAGAGATACTCTTATCAATCATAATCCTTAATATATCATATTATATCTCACTTTTATTAGTCTAGCAATTCTTAAGGTTATAAAATTAATTCGTCCTTGGCTTGTCACTTGCCTTGGCCGTCCCGTTGCCATCCTTACCAAGTATACTATTCATCGGCCAAGGTTTATGTATTTTAGCATTTTTTTATGTTCCTTTCTCTTTAAATATGTATATATATATATATATATATAAACACTTCTTTTTTAATGATTGAGAGATTTATTAGTAAGATAAACCAAATAAATATTACACTTAACACTCATTTCCACTATTTTTTTAGGCTCTTATCTTACATTAAAAAAAAAAACTCTAATCATATATCAAAATTAATTTGTAATGTACCATATCATATTTCACTTTTATTAGTGTCACCCACAATTTATCTTACCATTGGTACAATTCAAAGCAAGAATAAAAAACTATAAACTTGTCCTTACTCTAGCCGCTCCATTATCATTCTTATCCTATAAACTTGTCCTTACTCTAGCCGCTCAATTGTCATTCTTATCCTATCAAATATTATTCTTACTCTAAAGTTCATGTATTTTTTACACTTCTTACCTACTCCTTTTCCTTTAAGTAAAATAAATGAATGAAACAAAGTAAGGTTGGAAACTTAACAAACTAGTAAGCTATCATTAGTCCTAGATCCAAGTCCTCACTGTGGGCTTGCCCTTTTTTTCAAAAAGCAATATGTAAGTCACACGCGGATTAAACATCAAATCCACACTATCCATTTATTTGTTTACTTTCGCGATGATTAAGGTGTACAGCTGGGTTAGGTTGTTTTCATGTTACTCGGTTTTGAATAGTAGGCCTTAAATGGTTAATTTTTGTTGGTGTGTTTTGTACAACTTTGAATGTGGAGGCTATTCATAGTTCTCCAATGTATCTCTGGGTTTATGTAATCATATCATTGTCTTAGTGATGTTATTCATATCAGAATATTCCTACCTAGATATCAAGAGGCTAAGAGTCTCCAGCATTAATAGATTTTGTGTTTATTTATTTATGGATAAATTATAAATACACTTTCTGTGATTTACTTCAATTATAAAGTGGTTTTAGAAATTATATTATGCCCCTTAACGTTTCTAATTTCATAATAAATAGGTCATTTTATTAATAAATCATCAAGTTAATTAACAATTTTTAATAATGTTAAAATTTTATTTCAATTAATAATTCAGATAATTTTATTATTGTATAGGTGAACAGTTAGAAATTTCACTTTTTTAATTAATTCTGTTAAATCAAAAATTCTGACAGGGAGGTATATGTAATTTTTCAAATCACAGGAGACAATTCATATTTTAAGCAAATTTTAAAAGATATATTTATAATTTACCCTTTATTTATTTATTTTGCTTTTAGGTATAGGTAGGATGTTGGCTCTGCGGTTTGAAAACAAAATTAAAATTATAGGTGATGGATTGATAAATTTGTTATCCGTAATCAAACTATGATTTAGACAGTTTAAGCGGTTTCAACTTATTAGTTTATTGAAAATAATTTAAATAATTATCAAGTATTTGTATAATATATCACTAATTTGCATAATATTTCCATATATATAACATTGACTAATTTTACATAATATTATATATAATGCTATTTTGAGCCAAATTTCACATCTCAAATCACTCTCATGCTAATTAGTACTTTGATATTTTATTGAATATATATATATATATATATATATATATATAAATTATGATGGGGCAGAATGGTTTCGAAGGCGGATTATAAATTTCATTGAAAAATCTAAAAATTCCCTAGATGTTGATTTGTGATTATGTATCAAGTTTAAACAGTATGTAACAATCCCAATCAAACAATCAAGACAAATCGACACAACGATTTTACGTGGAAAAAATCACAATTGGACACCTCCAATTGTGATAAAAAACCACGGGCAAAAGCCACAAAACAATCCACTAAAAAGACATAAAGGAATTATACAGGTATACTCTCAATTACCTAGCGAATTCACGCCCGAATTGAACCAACCCTTATGTGCCTTTTCTAACCCCGTCTTCACCTCGGAATTGTCTTGACGATGAGCCACTCCAGAATCCACCAGAGCTTCAGGCTCGAACTCTTCAAAATCCACTGAAGAACAATTCTCTCTTTTGTATATAATGAACAAACAAACCTTTGATGTATTCTTCTTAACCCATGAGTTGAATACTCAATTAAACATAAAAGAAAACTAGCAAAATATCTCCAGATATAAACCTTAATATCCAAAAAGAAGATCTGGAGAAGTAATCCTAGATTTGGAGCAACTTGTCAATTTATAGAATTTGAAATCGCGAGGTCCGCTCGAGCGTGGGAATTGACGCTCGAGCAGGGACTCTACATGACGTGTTCCGCACTAGGGTGTACGCTCGAGCGGGAAAATGGACACTCGAGCGTGAAAACACGGATCACAGTATATTTGCAGACTCACCAAACTTCTGAAACTCAGCATTCTCCGCTCGAGCGGGGGAATGTCCGCTCAAGTGGATAGGCAACTTTGAATGCATTTTTGCATTTTGCTTCGGGGGCGCTGCCCCTCGACCCCGTGAGCTGACCGAGCAGCTCGACTCCCGTCATAATCAGCGAAGTGGCAATTTTGAAAGTATTAACATCACAAACTTCTCAGCAAGGCTCGGTTCGGGTTGGATTCGCATCTAAACACTCATAACCTCACTGAAATAAAAAAGTGCGAAAAGAAGTATAACTGAAAGGAGTTTTGTCAAACGGGATTGCCAAGAAAAAAAACCTAACACAAATCATGAATCAAACCAACCTATAGTTAGCAGAAGATTTGTATGAATTGAACAGTTTTAACGGTATTTTGCACATCCCTAGGGTGCATACCATTGATAAATAAAGATATAAATGAGTGGAGTTGAATAAATAAATAGATTGTGGAACTTCAAAATATAAGGAAAATTTACTTACAAATTCCATTTTTAGGAATGATGATCTATTTTAGTCTTAAGGATTTTTTTATAGATCATTTAGTTTCATTGATTTTGGAAATGTAGATTTACTAGATTATTTAAAAATTAGATTTATAGTTATACCCTTATTTCTATTATGTTTATTTCTTTCTCTTTGTTTTTTTTTTTTTTTCATTAGAAAGGTAAGGTATATAATCTATAAGAAACAATTTGGAATGAATTTTAATATGAGTATCTTTTTTATTTGGAAAACATTTTAAAAGGAGTACAAAAATGACTTAAAGTATGAGATTTTTTAAATATTCCAAAAGGATGTAAGATTCTTCAAACATTTCAAAAGAAATATAAAATCTCTTTAACAAGTTTTGGACAAATGTATAATTTCAAAATGTAACGTTCCAATGTATCACTTAAACGTAAAACTCCATAAAAAATTCGTAATGTACTTTTCCTAAACGTAATACTTTAATATAACACTCCAAAAAACTCTTTATTATAATACTCCAATGTAACACATAAAAAAAACTCCTTAGTATATTTTTTTCAAACGTAACATTCCAAAACAAGGATGTGGAATTCTTCAAACATTTTTTAAAAGGATGTGAGATTCTTTAAACTATTCTAAAAGGAGTACAAAAATTTCTTAGTAACCTTTGGGCAAATATATTATTTCAAATTGTAAGTATCACGTTTAAAAAAGTACACTAAGAGTTTTTTAGTGTTTTTATATGTGTTACATTGGAGTGTTACATTGTGTCACGCTCTGGATTTACGGAGTCCAGCCCATGTGAATAAACCACCCAACGATAAACAATAGATAACAATCCTCATACAGATGTATATAATATAATCACATAATACATGTGTTTATCCAATTTCATACATTCTTAGATATAACATCTAAGTCGAATGGGTGTTCTATAATTAAAACATACACATATGTTATAAATTAAATTGAATGCCCAGAGGCTTATATCATATAAAAAGGGTGTAACCCTTACAAGAATAGCATACAACCAATAAATAACATGAATGGCCCATGGCCTACAAATAACAGAACTACCCTACACGGTTTGAACACAACTTCACGTCTCAGTCCACATCTACACTTGTACACCTGAAAAATATTTTCAGCCACGTAGGATGAGCATAAAGCCTAGTAGAGAATATTTCAAAAACTAAACATGCTCCACTAACATAAATGATTATGATGTAATACATATATACAATATGCCCAAATGCATTTTCAAATCCATTTAACTTCTCAACAAAATCCTTTCTTTCCAATTACCAAAACTTTACATTTAATCAAAACGATTTCCAAGTTCAAAACATATGTTTGATATAAAATCCCTTTCCAAAAATCAATCCAAGTATCTCAATACCAACTAGCAAATACATTACTAAATCAAATGCAAATACATTACTAAAGCCACATCCAAACATCCTGTTCCAAAAACCAAAATGATAATAAATAAAATGGGTAAATCCTCAGGGCTAGTGTTCATACGAGCAACTATACAAGTCACAAGGTCATTTTTACCGATACTAACCAAAAGGCTCAACACCTACCGCGCGGGTTTAAGTCTTTCACCATGGATACAAAGATCAACTTAATTCTGCTTTAACACCCTCTCATAGCTTTACCACTTCGTTTACCTCTTTCCAATAGCACAATACATATGATTCAAAATATTATTTTTTAAAACAGTGCAAATGTTCCAAGACAAAATACGAGAATTTCCAAAACTCCTTTCCAAACATACAGTTTCAAATTCTAAAAATCCATTACATGCTCCATGATATGAATGATTTTAATTTGCCTAATCAACATGCAATTTCTAACACACGACAATGATATCTCTACCGATGACCAAAATAGTTATCTCTAATGCAATAATTAATAGATAACAATACGATATACAATCCAATAGTTTCAACAATCACCTTTCTAGAGCATTTCCAAAAGAGTATTTAATACTCGGTGTGTTTTCAAAAAATCAACATACTTTTCCCAACCAAATCCATTTTTCATAACTCTACCCAAATTTCCAAAATCAACATCATTTAGGATTCTTCCACAAATTTGGGTTTTTCTCTTTTATAAAAATCATGTGCAAGTTTGGTACACCCAAAATACATTTTAATAGCGAAATCGTAACCAACAATCCCTAATTTGGACAAACCCTCAACCTACAAAATATATCCCAAAAATCAATCTAAGCACCACAAGATCTATATATCAAAATATACCACAAATACACCAACGAACTTATATCAAGTTAAGGAAATAGACCCTACCTCTTGAAGTGAAGAGGAGCCAAGCCAGAAAAATTGCTGGCGACGAAAAGACGATCCACTTAGATTAAATGGAAGCCCTCACCGAGCTCTACATTTTTGACAAGGAGACTAGGTGAAAAAATCAATGGATCTAGGTGCATTTGTAGAGAGAATGTGAGTTTTAAGAGAGATACTCTAGATTTAGGGTTTTAGAATGTTTAGCGAGAGAGAGAGAGAGATGAAAAAGTGACTCAAAAAGTGATTTTTACAAACTAATAGCAGACCGCTCGAGCATAAGAAGTATCGCTCGAGCGACCCGACACAATAAGTGGGACCGTTCGAGCACACAAGTGACTGTTCGAGTGAAGAATACAAACTTTCAGAAATTTTTACAGATAAAGGACCACTGAAAATGGTCGGTTGACCATCTCTTCCTGCAGAATGCTGTATTGCAGCAGTAGAGGACAAACAAAGCATGGCAATACATTTACAAGACAATGTTTGCACGACCACCTTTTGTCATGTTTGAGACTCAAAGGAGTGTAGTTCTCGACCCTCGGACCATCAATCACGCATTTCGATGTATGATGGCCAAAGAGGCCAAGTGTGCAATTCAATATGGAATGAAATGCACAAAAACACATAACGGGTCCCAACCTCTATCATGCTTGATCAAGAGGCAGGGCAATGCACACACAATGCAATGCAACTTAAGTATGCAAGCAAGCATGCAAACAACTCAAGCATGATGCAAATCTAATGCAACTGAGCATGTTAACAACAATGCTATAATAGGTATACAACCTAAACAAGTAAACATGCAAGGCATGTAACAACAATGCCAATGACAAACATGCAACAACATGTGAGGCAAACATGTGACAACATGTAAAGGGACAAGTATATTTAGACCAATGTAATACATGTATGATGAACTTAACAAAGTAACATAATCATGCAAGCATTACAATGTAATAGGCATGCAACAACAATACCAATGATAAGCATGCAACAACATGCAATGGGACTAGCATGCAAACATGCAAAGCAACTTAACAAAAAGCATGCCAAATGCAATATAACTCAAGCATGCGACAACATGAAATAGGCCAAGTATGCAACAACATGCAAGGCAAACATGCAATAACATGCGAAAATGGACTTAAATTAATATGGACAGCTCTCAAATAGGCCCAAATCAGTGGCCAAAATGCTAAGAAATGGGGGACAAAAGCATATACAAACATGCATGCTAATTGGCCTATCACCTAGGCATGAAGACACAACTCTTAAGCATACTTAAAAGAGTGAAAAGCATGCAAGTGCGACAACACTACATGCTTTAAATGATGTTAGAAACGATGCCAAATCACACATATAATCATAATCATAGCATGCCATAAGGCTTAAAGCCTAAGACTAAAAGGGACTTGAACCAAAGCTACACAAAACAAAGGGCATATGGCAAGTATAACCCAAAACAGTCCTAAATCATGTCAAGATGAGCCTAAAAAACATGCAATGGCCAAGGTTAAAACATGCTAGAAAGGTGGGTTCAAAACATGGAGCATGCAAGTCTACAAAATGGGTGTTACAGTACACCTATCAAAACCAACATGGCATGATTTAAGCAACCAAAATCAGAGTTATGGCATGTTAGAACAAGACCAAAAACACATTGAAATGTCATCCTAGAAGCCTAAACATGGAGGCATACACAATGGTCCATTCATGAGGCATAAGACATCAACTCTTTAAACATTAAAGGAGTGAAGTGCAAGTGTACAAGCAATACTATATGGACTGAAATAACATAACAAGTGATTCCAAATCACTGAAATGACCCAAGTAAAGCGTACTAGTGACTTGGACACTCAAAGCTAACAAACAAGCTAGATTACATGGTGGCTATACAAAAACAATGCAAGCATGACCAAGACAAGGCAAAACAGAGCTCTAGCATGGTAAACAAGGCTGTTGAGCCAAAATCATGCTAAAATGACATGTTACAACATGATGCATGTTAAGGCAAATAAGAGGATTGGGCAAGGCAACTACATGAAGCATGTAAGAGGCCATTAAACCAACCTTAGACAGAGGTAAACATGGCAAAATAACACCAAATACTTGCTGAAATGGAGCTAAAACAAAACGTTCCATCTTTCCACAGACGAATTTGGTAGCTCTGCGTCTCACTTCAATTCTTTTACTTATCTTCAGGTAGCCTACCATGTTGGAGGTAAGCTATGAATGGCTCCGCCAATCGTTTTCTCCTTTCGTGGTGACGACCAAGATTGGAACCAAGTCAGAAACTTCTTTTAAAGGTTGTAACCCTTCTTTCACCTACCGTGATAGTAATTGTTTTGCTATCTGGTAAGGTGAGTGATGCAGCCAAACTTGCAAGTGAATCAGCTCGAGCATTTGTTCTTCTCTTCACATGGAAATATGTGTTTTCCTGAATTGCGAAAGCAATTGATCAGCCCTTTCATGATACGGGATGAGACTTGTTTTCTTAACAATGTATTCTCCACGGAGTTGCTTTACCACCAGTTCTGAATCTCCATAAATTGAGAGTTCTTCAATAGGAATTTGTAATGCCAATTCTAATCCAGCAATTACAGCTTCATATTCTGCCTCATTATTGGAGCATCCTTCACTTAAGGCGAAAGAATGGGTGATTATAGCATTGTCTGGAGTCACAAACACAATTCCAATTCCAGCTTTATTGTTTTTAGGATTTTCTTGCTTCTTGCCATCTGGACTCCTTGAAGCTCCATCAAAATACATCTCCCATCCTTTCTGAATTTCTATTGCATAACCTCTTCATCTGGTAAATCAGTTACTAGAGGTGAGTCATCAGGTATAGGATGTGCTGCCAAAAAATCTGCTAGAGCTTGCCCCTTTACAGCTCTTTGGGGAACATATTCAATTGCGAATTGTTGGAGAATTACAGCCCACTTTGCAATTTTCCCTGAAAGTATGGGCCGTGAAAGTATATATTTCAAGGGTCTGCTCTTGATATCAACTTGACTTCGTGTTCCAAGACATAGTGCTTTAGTTTTTGCAAGGCGAACACCAAGGCAAGACATGTCTTTTCGATAGGAGAGTAATTGGCTTCTGCCCCAACCAAAGTACGACTCAAGTAATACAAGGCATTTTCTTTCCCATGCTCATTATGTTGTGCCAACAGTGCCCCTAACGAACCATCCAAGGCTGTTATGTACAACAAAAGTGGTTTTCCTTTTATTGGGCTCATGAGTACTGGAGGCTTCAAAAGATACTCCTTAATACTATTAAAAGCATTTTGGCACTGCTGATCCCATTCAAATGGAACATCCTTTTTCATCAGTCTTGAGAATGGCAAACATCGACCAGCCAAGTTAGAAATAAATCTTCTAATATAGGCCAATCTCCCTTGTAGCCCCTTCAATTCCCTCAAATTTCGTGGAGGAGGCATTTCAGCAATGGCTTTAATCTTGGTAGGGTCAATTTCAATCCCTTTGTTTCGAACCACAAACCCTAAAAATTTTCCTGATGAAACTCCAAATGCATATTTTAGTGGGTTCATCTTGAGTTTGTACCTCCTCAAACGTTTGAAGATTTTTCTCAAATCTTCCACATGGTTTTCCTTTTCCTTTGTCTTGACGACAAGATCATCAACATAGCATTCGATGGTGTCATGGAGCATATCACCAAAAATTACAGTCATCGCCCTTTGATACGTGGCCCCAGCATTTTCAGGCCAAAAGGCATTACCTTATAGCAAAAGACTCCTCTCGGAGTCCTGAATGCAGTCATTTCTTCATCTTCAGGTGCCATTCGAATTTGATTGTATCCTGAGTATCCATCCATAAAAGACAAGGTTTCATACCCAGTAGTTGCATCTACAAGAAGTTCAGTGATGGGCAAAGGAAAGTCATCTTTAGGACAAGCCTCATTGAGATCACGGAAATCAATGCAAACCCTGATTTGACCATTCTTTTTCTTGACTGGCACTATGTTTGCTAGCCAGGTTGGATATTTGACTTCCCTGATGAATCCTGCATTAATAAGCTTGTCGACTTCAGCTTCAATTTGGGCTGTAAGCTCTGGTCGAGTGCGCCTCTGAGGCTGTTTAACTGGCCGTTTCTCAGGGTGAATTGCAAGCTTATGGACTGCAATCTCTGGATTAAGACCAGGCATCTCACTGTAGTTCCATGCAAATATGTCACGATACTCCCTTAAAAAGGAAATATATTGCCCAGCTTCTTCTTCCTTTAAATTTGCACTAATGAAGGTTGGTTTGTTTTCTCCTTCATCACCCAGATTTACCTCACGAAGGTCATCCACAGTGGCTTGACCTCCTGCTTCAAATTCTGTTGGTGCAGGTTGAGCTTCATCTTGGTCAACATCTTCCAACACATCTTGAGTGATAGTCATGTTTACTGGAAATTTTTCCTCATCCCCTGATAGCCTAACCTTCTGTCCTAGCGGTGATAATACCGCCTTGCTGGATAGCCTGCCTCTGCGAAGGTGTTAATGCAAAGTCAAATGGTGTCATTGTTCTTGGTATTTTTTCAGGATCTAAACCAACTTTCACCAACATCTGTGTAATTTCTGCACTGAAAGTAGGCTTCTCAAAACTCGAGATGTTTTCTTCTGGCACTTGTTCAACTTTCACTTTCTGTTCAACATCTCCAAGTGAGTGGAATATGATGGGTTTCGACCCTTTTCCTTTAGAAGGGACCACAATTTTATTATATTTCTCCACATAGGTGCATTCTGTCCTCCTTAATGGCAACGTGAACTCACCCTTGAGATCCAAAATTGGATTTATTGGGGCTAGAGCCTTTGCCCCCAGTTTCCTTTCGGACTTTGGCACATATCGAAAAGTTCTTTTTGTTGAAACTGGAGTAGACTCTAGAGCTTCTTTGACATTCGGAGTATCTTCAGACTTCTTCACATCTTTTCCCTTTCTTTGTGAAGTTTTTGTATAGAAGCGAGCATCAGCATAGTAGGCCTCTACTTCTCCAAATGGATCATTGTCAGCCACAATTGTCCCCTCTTTTTTGGGTGAAGGCAACGGGTACTTAATACATTGGTGATAAGTTGATGGCACTGCATGATGATTATGCATCCATGGTCTCCCAAGCAAAGCATTGTAAGAGGTGTCTACATCAATGACCAAGAACTCAGTGCTTTCTTCAATATCCCCAAACTTGGTTCGCAATTCAATCTTCCCCATTGGGCGTTGTTCATTCTGATTAAATCCTTGAATGACCAAACGACTTGGGCGAAGTTGTGAAATTCGAACCCCTAATAAGTTTAAGGCCCTCCGAGGCAGGAGGTTTACCGCAGATCCTCCATCAACCAGAATTCGAGAAATTTTCACATCATGGATAAGCCCAGTGATAAACAAAGGCCGATTATGGTCTGTCATTTCAGCACACATGTCTTTGTCACCAAAGGTTACCATGGCCATGCATGTAGTTGCCTTCTCTTGATTTCTACCCTCGATTTCTTTGTGGAAATCCTCTGGCTTGGACAGGGCATATATTAAAGACTTTCGAAGCTCTGGAGACATTTTCAGTGCATCATATACACTCAACAATGCTGGAATTTTCTTTAGATGAGCTAGTACATCATATTTCACTTGCTCTTCCTCCAGCAAAACCTGTGGAACTTCTGATGTTTGAGGGTCCTGAGGATTTCGTAATTTCCTTCGGTAGGTCAAGTAAGTCTGGCATACTTCAGCAACCGCCTTTTTGTTGACCTCAACTTCTTTTATTCCCTCACTTATTTGGACCATGTTAACTGGTCCAGCTGCAGGGTGATCATCATCATCAGTCACTTCTCCATCTTCCTGGAGCTGCATTCTTCTCCCATTTCTTAGGTACCGGGAGTCACGCCTATAAAAGCATTGAGATTCTTCAAAACCATTCTTCATGGCCTCCCAACTAGGCACCACGGCTCCATCGAGGGAGCAATACTAGTCAAAGGCGATCCCCTCTAAAGAGAGGGGGAATTGTTTTAGGCAAAGTGCTTGATTTTGAGCTGTTTCCCCACACTGTTTCAAAAAACGCCTAATATGTTTTTGAGGATCTCCATACCCTTCATATAGGACAAAATTTGGAAGTTCGTATCCTTCAGGAAATGGTGTTTGCTCTACCCATAAAGGAAACAAATCCCTTGGGCGATAAGTGCCCATCTCTCGAAGGTCAAGGGCAGTTTCAATCTTCTCATCAATTGTGCCTTCTATGAAATCATATGTTTGAGAAGATGTACCTTCGTCATCCAAATGTTCTGACATCTCAATTTCTATTGGCCATGGTTTATAAAATGTCCTATAGAATCGATCAGCCATGGTGTCCCAATCTGGGATTGAATTAGGTGGCAGGCTGAAGTACCAATCTGCTGCCCATCCTTCCAAAGAAAGAACGAACTGCCGTAGAAGTAACGCCTGACTTTTTACTGTGTTTCCACATTGTGCAAGGAAACGAACCAAATGGCGCCTTGGACAACCTGTCCCATTATATAAAGGAAAACGAGGTACTGCATATCCTCGTGGGAACTGAACCCATTCAACCCAATTAGGGAAAGGGTGTCCAGAAATTTGATTTCTTTCAATAATCAAATTTTGATGGGCTTCAAAACCCTCATCTTTCAAAGAAACTGTTACTTTTGCCTGATGTTCTGCTTCCCTTCTAGCTTCAATTTTTGCTTTCTCATCATCACCTGGATTGCGAATGATATGTATTTCTCGCTCTTCAAAATTTACATCCACAGTGATGACATTACAGGGAAAGTCAAAGTGGTCACTTGATACACTTTCTCCATCGTATGTCCTAGCTGGGGATGCGTATGGTGAACCATCAGGAGAAAAGTCAAGTTCCCAGTCTTCGTTAGAATCCTCAACTTGAGATGACTTTGCTTGTTTACTTGAATGCTTCCATACTTCATCATCCGACATACACCTGCCATTCACCTCATCATCCTTGAAGTGTAGTCGTTTTTTCGCCTTTTTCACAAGCTCAGAGTCGGACCTACATCCGGTGTCTCCTTGTTCTGTTCTCCTTACATATTCTGGAGTGCTTTGATAGTACACTGGTGGTACTGGCGAATATTCTGGAGAAAGAGCTTCTAGTATGTACTCTGGAGAAGCTGGTGTATATTCAGGAGAGGCTGGTGTGTATTCTGGAGAAGCTGGTGTGTATTCTGGAGAAGCTGGTGTATACTCTGGTGAGTCAAGTATGCAAATAGGAGATGTAATGCAATCTCCTTCCCTAACTTTTGAACCAACTTCACCCTCATCTTCCTCATCATCACTTAAAACAATGATAGTTAGACAAGGGGCCAAAGTAAACTTTTCCTCCCTTCTTTTATCAAAGTATGTCTGCAGCTCCACAGATTGAAATTTTGAAGGTAGAAATTCCTCCAATGTGACTGGGACAAGAGGACCTTGCTCTAACTGCTCATCAGGGACCAATTTCTCCCATTTTTCCTTCTTTGGGTTCTTCTTTCCTTTTCTCTTACTTACTTTGGCTTTTTCTGTTTCCTAGAAACTTTTGGTTTCTGCTTTTTGGAAACTTTTGGCCTTTGTGTTGTTGAATCAACCACACTTCTAGCTTTCACTGTGGCATTTTGTTTCTTCTTCATGCTTTTTGACTGATATACAACCCATTCACCTTCATTATCATTGTCGATAGTGATTGGGTTAGTAGATGCTTTATCTTGAGGAGGGAGCTCGATAATCTTAGAGTCCAAAAGTTCCTGAATTTTATCTTTCAGAACAAAGCACTCTTTTATCGGATGGCTAATCAAACGATGGTAGGGACAATACTTTGGATCGTTGGTCTTTCCTACCTCATGTGGTCTTTTCACCTCCGGGAGAGCAATCAACTTTTGCTCCAACAGATCTTCAAATAGGTCTTCGACCAGATCATCCATGAAGGAATATTTCTTCTCCAACCTCTCTTTCATAGTCACCTTTTTAAATTCCTTGGGCTTTTTAGCCCCTACTACAACAGGACCCTTCTTTCTGGTTTCGATTGTAGCTGCAGTCGAGGAATCAACCCTTTCAACGGCCCTAGGCCTTCTTCGTTTAGCTAGATGGAGCTCCATATCATGAGCTTTAGTGCATAGATCATTAAATCCTTCAAAAGTTTGGGCCATAAGAGCCGTAGAGAGCTCATGTCAGAAGTTGTTAAGGCACATCCGAATTAACTCTAATTGCGTAAACTTTTGAGGACAAGCAAATGTCAAAGCTCGCCATCTTGCAATGAAATCTGTAACAGACTCATTGTCACGTTGCTTGGTCTCAATCAGTTCTGGTACTCCAACTCGCCTTTGTGTGTTGCAGAACTGTTTAAGGAACTCCTTCACCATGGAATCCCAATTTAGGATTGATCCCTCAGGAAGGTTAGCATACCAAGTGAATGCAGAACTTTCAAGTGACTGAACAAATAGCTGCAGACACAGGGCCTCATTATGGGCTATTGGCCCACATCTTGAAAGGAAATAAGCCACATGTTGTCTTGGATCTCCTGTTCCATCAAACATTTTGAAATCTGGTTGGGAAAAACCAGAAGGGAATGGAACAGCATCTACCCATGCTGGGTAAGGTTTTGTAATTATTCGAAAATTCTCATCATCTTTTTCTTTGACTTTCTTTATTTGTCTCCTCACCATATCATCAATCATGGCCATGAGCACTGGATTCATACCACCACTGGTTAGATCGGAGTAACAAGGACCATTGCCCCCTGGGGCTAATGTGCTTTGTATGCCTACAGATGTCCCCACAGCAGGTTGTGTCATTTGTTTGGGTGCACTTCCTGGTCCTGTCATTTGGCCCTGCAACTGTTGCATTTGCTCCAACATAGCAGCCATTTCCCGTTCTCTTCTCTCAAGTTGTTCTTGCAGGGCCACCACTTTTTCCTTGAGACCTTGGTCTTGTTGGACCTGCGAATTTTCACCTTCTTTCTCAACCTCAGTCATCATAACTGTGACTTTGTTGATATCTTTCAATTCATTGTTTCCAATATTCGTTGAAACAAACGAGATAGAATCATCCTGTTCGTATAAAGGATTATCAACCCCCACAACATTACTCATATTTGAAGCACCTGATTGTGATGCTTTGTTTTGAACCTGGCGGGTTATGGACCTTGTTACAGGCCCTTTTCTTATTCCATCTGTTGAATGTAACAATTCCTACACCTACTCCACTATAGTTAGTGCACCATAGTTAGTGTTCCATTACCATTATACCTACTCCAATATAGTTAGTGATTTAGTTTAGTGCTCCATTTAGTTCTTATTGCTCAATTAATTATGGCTCCATTGTATCCCATTTCTCTCTATAAAAGAGAGCTCTTGTAAACACATAAGAATATTGGAATCAATCAATAATATCAATACATTAATTTCCTACATGGTATCAGAGCTTTAGGTTAAGCTCTTAGTGTTTTTCGCCTTCCGGCGGGCGGCAACCTTGCCTTGACCGCCCGCCGGACCTCTACACATACCTTATTCCGCTGCCACTAAACCCAATTCAACTTTCTTCTTCTGCCAGAGCCTATCAACAGCACTGTCAGCATCTCCCTGGGCACGAACGAATCCACAGAGCGCAAAAGTGGTGAATTGACCAGTATAACTGCCAGCCTCATCCAAATGCCCAACGTTAATTTGGACAGATGCATGGTCCTTAGCAGTGATCAGCCTGTTCGTGGCAGAACACTTCCTGGGGATGTAAAGATCCATGTTCTGTCCCTCCTCATTCTGCATCTTGGCAAGATTGGTTCAAAAGCCAACAACTTTGCATTTTTTTTTGGCTTGCCCCACTGAATTGATCAAGTGCAGGTTGCAAGCACAGAGTGCTCTAGCAGATTCTGGTTCAGCTGCCGTGGCAGTGAAGTATTCTGGTTCAGCTGGTTCAGGTTGCAAGCACAGAGTGCTCTACCCTCTTTTCTAAACAATATCTTTCACTTTCCTTTTTTTTTTCTAATTAATATTTGTCTACCACTTTCCAACCCATTATCCTCCACTCACCCACACCATTATCATCATCATTCCATCAATAATATATATATATATATATATATTTTATACCAAAAAAAAAAAATCAACATTCACTCCACTTGAATTTTCTGCTCAGTCTTAGTGTCATCCATACCATACAGATTTGCACAACATACTTGTTTTATTCATATCCGGGACCAACCCCGATCACAATTCTACAAAAAAAAAAAAAAAAAAAAACCAACCACAACCCATAACCACCACAAAAACCAGCCTCACTTCTTCGCCTCTTCAGCGGCTCTCTTCTTCTTGCCTTTGTCTTGGGCCTCCCTTGCCGGTGTTGCCTCCGTGTTTCCCACGCCGCCGAGCACGTTAACTTCCCGTTGCTCCTCAACCGTCACATATGGCGGCCCTCCAAATCTGAGCATCACGGTGGCCTTCCGCTTCAGTTCCTTGTTTTCTGCCCTCAGCCCACATATCTCTGCTCGGGCATCCTTATACATGCCCTGGAGCAGAGCCAGTTGGGCGTTTAACTGCTGCACCTCATTTGTCCTACTCTGAAGCCGGTGCGACAGGTTGTTGACCGCCGTCATTGTCTCAACACAAGACCTCAAAGTGTAATAATTCGCCTCAATATCAGATTGAGCAGCCATTATCTGCTCAACTACCACCATCGGATAGTTCAAAGGCGCAAAACCAGGGGGCTTGGTTGAGGTTCAAGGGCTATATTCTGGGTTGTGACCTCGTTGAGGTCGGGAAAGAGAGTAAGACCACGGGACGAAGAGGCTATGTTCTGGGTAACGGGGCGGGAAGAAGAGGCCATTTTCTGGGCAATAGAGTTACAGAATCTCTCTCTCAAGAAAACGAAGAGTTTCTAAGAGTTTTTTCAGCTGGTTTGTTCTGCATCAGCTGCAGCCTCGCCTTGGTTTAAATAGGCAAGGCAGACACGCGCCTTACGCGCCTCTCATCGTCAGACGACAAATCGGCGCGCCTTTTGATGGCTCGACTTTTGATGGCTGCCAGGCACACCTTTTGATGGCACGCCTTTTGATGGCACGCTTTTTGATGGCACGCCTTTTGATAAGATTGGGCACGCCTTTTGAGGGTCCGACAAGACTTGGTAAACTGTCCCGACTTTGATTCCGGTTAGCTTCTATATGGGTCCGACAAGACTCGGTAAACTGTCCCGACATTGATTCCGGTTAGCTTCTATAAGGGTTCGACAAGACTCTGTAAACTGTCCCGACATTGATTTCGGTTCTATATGGGTCCAACAAGACTCTGTAAACTGTCCCGACATTGATTCCGGTTAGCTCCTATATGGGTCCGACAAGACTCTGTAAACTGTCCCGACATTGATTCCGGTTAGCTCTTATATGGGTCCGACAAGACTCGGAAAACTGTCCCGACATTGATTTCGGTTATCTGCTACAACGGTTCGACACAGCCATATAGTGTCTTCTACAACGGTCCGACATGACCCAGTAAACTGTTTTCTACAACGGTCCGACATGACCCAGTAAACTGTTTTCTACAACGGTCCGACATGACCCAGTAAACTGTTTTCTACAACGGTCCGACATGACCCAGTAAACTGTTTTCTACATCGGTCCGACATGACCCAGTAAACTGTTTTCTACAACGGTCCGACATGACCCAGTAAACTGTTTTCTACAACGGTCCGACATGACCCAGTAAACTGTTTTCTACATTGGTCCGATATGACCCCATAAACTATCTTCTACAACGGTCCGACATGACCCCATAAACTGTCTTCTACAACGGTCTGACATGACCATACAGTGTCTCCTATCTACTTTTATTTGTCAGCTTATTTTTCTTGTTTTGTTACTCTCTCCAAACTCAAGTTGGTTAGTTCCTAACCCCCTTGAGTTTGAGGGGGGCTGTTGAATGTAACAATTCCTACACCTACTCCACTATAGTTAGTGCACCATAGTTAGTGTTCCATTACCATTATACCTACTCCAATATAGTTAGTGATTTAGTTTAGTACTCCATTTAGTTTAGTGCTCCATTTAGTTCTTATTGCTCAATTAATTATGGCTCCATTGTATCCCATTTCTCTCTATAAAAGAGAGCTCTTGTAAACACATAAGAATATTGGAATCAATCAATAATATCAATACATTAATTTCCTACACCATCCATAGATAGTTCAACCAAAGTAGAAATATTTCCCAAGGGTTGCTTACCCTCCTCCACCTTGGATTTTCCAACAAAGACAGGACTTGCAACTTGTTTTTGGCGTTCATCAGTCGAGAGAGCCCTTTCAATAGCTCCTATAACATTTGTTGCCACTGTTCTTAGTTCCAGTTTCTTTAAGGCCTTATTTCTTCTTCGCCTTTGTCTTTTTAAAACTGGACCGGATGACATATCAAGTCGAGCCCCTAGGGGCATAGACGGAACTGTTTGCATTTTTGCAAATTCCTCGTGAATTTTCAAAGCAGTCCCTATATTTTTAGAGCGGACCAATTGATGTTGATTCAAGTCCTGTTGGGCCAACAGGTGTTCCTTATTCAAACCTTGTCGGGCCAACGGATGTTCCTTATTCTGTTGGGCCAACGGGTGTTCCTTATTCGAACCCTGTCGAGCCAACGAGTGTTCCTTTGGCTCCTGAGAGTTGACTGAGATTTGGTTTGACCGATTTTGTGCTCTGAACAGAACTATCGGTTCGTAGGCCAAAACTGTTTTTTCAACAATAGGGGCCTTTTTTTCCTCAACAGGAGTTTGGGTCATTACCCTCCTCCCAATGGCCCTAATGATGGCCATGTTTTCAGCAGAGGCTTTCTTCTGGGCAGACTCCACCATTTTAATGGAGTCTTCTACCTTTTCAAGTAGTTGAGCCACAACATTTTTTGTTGCCCCCGTTGAAGCTGCAACAAAAGTCGTAGTTGCAAACTGATTAGCCTCCTTTGCCTGAATTAGAAAGCTCTTCGTTCTGGCTGTGGCCCTCACGATTGCGTACTGCTTTGACGCTTTCACATAATCTTCAGTAATCTTTCTCAAACTTTCAGCTTTCTGGAGAAGTGTGACTTTCTTCGTCACACCAGTTACCTTCGGGACAACCAAGAGCCTTCGCTCTGGAGCCCCTTGGGCGATAGGGGAAAGAAGTGCATCTTTCCAGGATTTCGTTGGCTCTACCTTTGGGACAGCCAAGAGCATTCGCTCCGGAGCCCCTTGGGTGATGGGTGATATCTCCATCCTTGGTGATTTCAGAACCACTGGAGTGTAGGTTTGTCTCCTGACAGTTACTTCAGCATTCCAATAACAAAAGAATACGTCAGTAAGTTTCAACTATATATATATATTTTGTTCTTCAAAAGATGGGAGGCGAAATAGGTCCCACTGGGCGTGCCAGAATTTGTAGACACAAATTTTAAAACATGAAGTGTTTCAACACATTTCAAAATTTATGTTACAAATGTCCACTGTTTAGTTTTTGGACTAAACAGTGTTGATTATTTGAATAGCAGGTTCTTATTTCCGATCTGTATTTCAGATCGTTAATTACACATTTTATACAAATGAAACCTCCGATTAATGAAGAACAAAATAAACAACAAAAGATAATTTAAGAAAAAATAAATATTTTATTAAAATTGTTATGGGTTTTAAACCCTCGAATACAAAATACAATTCTGGGTTTGGAACCCTTTACTTATTCATCGCCATTAGCGTAGGCTCTTCAGTTCTCTAGCTTCTCTTCTTCTTTCTTGTAACGATTTCTTTAGCTCTCAATTTCTTTCTCCCTCTCTGATCTTTTCACTTCTAATTTTTTCCGATCGATCCCCCGTCTTGTGTGATGGTCCTCATATTTATCGAGGGCCATCAGGTGATAGGAATGCTTCATCTTCAATTTGAATTTCAAATTGAATGATAGCGCCATTTGCATTTTGAATAATAACGCTATCTGATCAATCGTATATTTGATCAGCCATTTGAATTTTGAATAATAGCGCTATCTGGTTAATCGTATATTTGATTAACCGGATTGATCTTTGGGGTTTCATCCTGTGTGGTGTCCTTGCTGTAGGCTCTACAGGTGTCATCTTTCGTAGGCTCCACGTGTCATTGTTGAGATAACAACGTCGTTTTGTTTATGTACTTCAACGGATCATATTGATCTTTTTTAGGAAGTGATTACCTGCAACCTTCCTATCATATGCTCCATACGTGTCATAAATTTAGTTAAAATTTATGTGCCAACACCAGTCATCTGCCCGGACTTCCAGCAGGTCAACCAATCACCTGCAAATTTATTTTTTTTTATTTTATTTTTTTTTTACACGTTGGGCATTTTTTTTAAACATTAATATTTAATGTTTTTGTTTTTTTTGTTAAGTAACAATTATAATTTAATTTGTTTTATTACTTTATATTTATTTAATTTAACAATCCCTACACTAACAACTATCATCAAAACAAACACAATTTCAAAAATCACTATCAATCCCTTCTATTCTACCTCTGAAAACAAACGGACCCGAGTTGTCATAACACCCACATTATTAGTAGCAAAATGGAAAAATCATGTTTGGTTTAGTTTTCAGAAGCTTGTTTTAGAATTTTTTTCTAAAAAACTAAAAATTAATTCGGCGGGAAAAAAAAAATCAAAACATTTATTATTTTTGTATAATTTTATCTTTTGGGAGGCCAAAAATAAATTTTAAAAATTAAAAAAATATCTGTTTAATATTTATTTTTATCAAATTAGTTTCCATTTTTTCAAGAAAAAAAAATCTGAAATTGTTTTCTAAAAAACATACCAAACATAGCCCAATGTCCCCAATTGCTTGAGCAAGCCATAAAATGACAAATATATCCAGTTCCAAAAGATAATACAACAGATCAAAGCGATCTAACAGCAACTCATACCAATTCAAGTTCAAATTGACTTCCCAAGGTAAGTGAATTAATCTAGACTAGCAATTAAAACTAACAAAAACACAGAACAGAACAAAGACCAAAAGAATTCTCAACTTCTTATTACTCTCTCTATGTATTCACTATTCAGTAGAATGCAAAGTTACTATCTCCATCAATTTTAGGCCAATATAAATAACTATTTTTCCAGCAGATCAAGTCCAATTCATGGATTTCAAACTCGAACAAACAGATGACCTCATGCGACACTTTGAAAACAACACAATCAACAGGAATTGAAAGCAAAATTGGAAATTGGAACCTGTTGACGAGTAATGTAATCGGCCTTGATAGAAGCGATGGATTGCAGGAGCTCGGGAAGAGGCAACAGCTTGGCGACCTCGCGAACAGCAGCTTCTTTGGCTTCGATGCCGAGATCTTCGCCCATCATTTTTGCGGAGACCTGCACAGTGTGTGCGTGTATGATCTTACAACCGCACCGCCTCAATTTATGTGTCTGCTTCGCCTATATGGAATTACTTTTCTAACCAGATTATTATATTATTATTATTAAGACGCTCTAATTTTATTTTGCATATATAAATATTTTTTTTAAATCTTTAGTAATTTAATAGTGTATATGCTCACATTATAAAATATTTATATTATTAATGTAAATATTAATGTGCATTTTGCACTATTATATTTCGTTATATTATTATTAGAGATATTTTGATAACTATATCACTTATAAAACTTATCGAAACATAAAAAAATAATTTAAATTAAATTGAACCTAAGTAAAAAGGAAATTATAAATAGATGTCCCTTATAAAAATGTACTGTGCATTCTAAGGAGAATGGATAAAAGATGAACAAAGTATATATATGAAATTCTAAGGAGAATGGATGAAAGATGAACAAAGTATATATATGAATACTTTGACACTATTTGGCATCCCTTATAAGAAGTGCACTTTTTTTTATTTTTTTTATCTTTTTACGTTACATTATTTTTCTATTTTTTTACATATTTTTTCATAAAAAATCAATAAGTATACTTATTTAAATTATTCTAAATACCTTCTTAAGCTTTTTGTGGACCAAAGTTCACAAAAAATAAAAATAAAAATAAAATTAGGTTGTCTATGTTGAAATTTGATTGGACTTGTTTGGTTTCAGAAAATTGAACACATTTTTTAGAAAAATTGAGTTTTTTATATTTTATTTTTTGTGTTTTTTTATTTTTAGTCAAAAATTTTAGGCCATGTTTGGTTTGTATTTGTAAAATAATTTTTTAGAAAGGGTTTACAAAATTTAAAAATTTGTTTGGTTATATGTTTTGAAAATGGACATGAACTTGCAGTATCTCCAGTTGGTTAGTCCAACTGGACGGTCTAGTCCAACCCATTGTGGGCCTATTTTGGGTTTGTTTGACTTTTCAAATCGTATAATATGTAAAGCTCATCAAATATTTTATTCTTATAAAAAATCAAATTGATTGAATATCAATAATCACTTGATTAGATTACATTTTGGTGAGCAATTTATTTTAAAATTATTATTACCATGGATATAAATTTAATCTGATAATGTGACTATTGATATCTGATTAACGTGATTTTTTATAAGTTAAAGTACTTAATGAGCTCTACACATTAAATGGTTCGAATCATCGATGTGGGCTCCGTGGTAGGCCCACAGAGGCCCAACAGCACACTCTAATCCAATTTTGGACGAAAGACAAGTCACTACCTTTGAAAATAATTTTGGAATTTGGAATGATTTATTTATTATTATATTATTACTTTTTGTAGTTGAATAAATAAGTGTGAAAAAAAATAATTAATTAATGTATAGGATGTGAGAGAAAGAGAGAGGATAGAAAAAAAAAATTGATTGATGTACAGTAGAGAGAAAAGTAATTTTGGATTTAAAAAAAATAATAATAATAAATTTCAACCAAACACATTTTTGAATTTTTTTCTCAAATTTTTTTTCCCAAGAGACAAACCAAATAAGACCTTAATATTTTAATATTCTTTTATTTTTTAGATGCATTTAACCTAAATACTTTAAAAAATATAATGTTTATGAAAAACAAATCTTTAAAAAAATTCATCAAATATAAAAAATATCAAAAAAAATTTAATATATTTTCGTATTTTTGTGTATTTATTGAATTTTTAAAATATTTTTTGATAAAAATTTTACTTTTTAGATGCATCTACGTTATGTGTATTTAGAAGGTAAAAAATTTACGTAGAAAATTTTAAAAATTCATTAAAAATAAATAATAAAAAAAGCATGAAAAAAAATTAATTTTATTGTTCTTGGCGCGAAACAAATATAATTCAGACTTTGATAAGCATTTTATTTTTTAAGGGGAGGAGGGATCAGGGGAATCAAATTTAAATCCGTATGCATCTAACCTAGATATATTTAAAAAGTATAATATTTATGAAAAATAAATCTTTAAATAAATTATCAAATATAAAAAAATATAAAAATTTAATATATTTTCATATTCTTGTATATTTATTAAAATTTTAAAATATTTTTTCATAAACATTTTACTTTTTAGGTGCATCTAAGTTATGTATTTAGAAAGTAAAAAATTTACTTAAGAAATTTAAAAAAAAATCATTAAAAACAAAAAAAAAAAGAAAAAAATTTAATTTTCAGAAAATTAATGAAAACCTAAGCTGAGTACATTTTGTTAAAATTTTCAAAATGCAAACACTGGCTCAAGCTATTGTTCTTGTCGAAAAACACATATAGTTCAGACTTTGTTAAGCATTTTTTTTTTTTTTGGTAGGCGAGGAGGGATGGCGAAATGAAATAAATCCGCATGATTTAAGATAATTTTTTTTAAAGTGGTTTAAAATAATTTTTTATATGGCTGAAATTTAATTCTAGTTGAGAATATAATAGTACTAACTTGAAAAAAATTCATTACTCTAAAAAAAAATCCCTCTAGAAAATTCCGACTCGATATTATTCTTGGTTGATATTAGGATGGAAGAAAAATCGAAACAACGACTGAATCGATTGAATCGGATTGAACCGGCTATATTTGGTATTTTTTTAACAAGAATCAGTCTGTGCGGTTTTTTAATTTGATTTTTTTTCGATTCAGTATTGGTTCAAGCACCCTATGCACCGAATTAAATAGAAACTGACCGCTTCAACATATAGTATATTTATAATAAATATAATCTCATAATATAATAATATTAATAAGTATAATAAATTATTAACCTTAATTAATTAACCTTATTATTTCTATAACCTAAGTTTGTAAACTCTTATTATATATAATTTTAACTCTAACTCGTAATTCTTGAAACTTTAGTATTTTTTAACTTTTTTTTTGTTTGCATTTTTGTTAATCTAGAAATTAAAAAATATTAATTAAATAGATGGATTTGATATGTTTGAAGTGATGGATAAATAACTAATTCAATATTTTTATATAAATTAGTGACAATACTAAAAAGTGGCTCAAGTTTAAAAGGACCTAGACTGATTAAACCGCATCAAACCAAATCGTTTTTTATTCGGTGCAGTTTAATAGAAGAAACGGTTTGTATCGATACTCAAAATAATAAAACCGGTATTATTGATTTGATAATTTTTTTTTTATCAGTTTGGCATCCCAATATAAGTGCACTTATTTCATCTTTTTATCTTTTTTGGGTCACATCAATCAACATCTCCTCTCTACTTTTTTTACACATAATACAAGAAAAGTCAAAAAGTGCACTTATTCTAAACTTCCCAAACTTGGCCTAAATACGGATTGTACCGATTACATTTCTAGTTGATATATGTAGAGGTGTGATACTCTCTCACTGCACTAATGGGCCTTGCTTTATCAGTTCAAAGAAAAATAATAAAAAAATTTGGGCCTTGCATTAACCATTTACATTCACAAAACATATAAGATATCAGGAAACACGGTCACCCATAAAAAAGAAACAAGGGCCCAAGATTTTGATATTGGCCCAATTCGGCCCAATCGTCATCAAAATCAACAGTAACTAATCTCTAACCTTAGTCTTTTCCTGACCCAAAACAAAAGAACAAAACACCTATTTTGGAAACAAGATTAAAAGTCAACTGATTGACTTTTTGGTTTTTTTTGAGTTACATACCTTTTATATTTTTTTTGCATATTTTTAAAGAAAAAATAAAAAAGCAAACTTTTAACTTGCTTCCCACTGAGATGAGAATTAGAATGAGAGACCCTAGGCGATTAACCAAATAATCATGGAGAGAGCACTTAAGTGCTAAGGTGAATAAGATTTTACGTTCAAGTCTATGGAGAGACGCTGACTTGCTATATAATTTTATTACTAACATGCTAATCGCTATTTTGTGTAAATAATAATAATAATAATAAAACTAGAAAGAACGCTAATTTGGAAATTGGCTACACCTAGATGTCAGCAAAATGTGATCTTCAGCTAATTGTCCTCCTTGCGCTCAACGTAACTTGCAAGAAATTTATTATTATTGTTATTGTTATTACTATTATTTTCAATCTACTTTTTTCTGCTCAATGTAATTTGCTTTCAGTTTCTTTTTTTGAATTGACAATACCTTATTTATCATTCTTAATATGAAAGGATGACGCCAAAAAAATTTTAAAAAAAATGTTGAAATCAAATCAATAAATGTTGCATCAAACACATACATTATTATCTGTGTGCATGGCACAACCACTTCATCAAACACATACATCAATGTCCAGTTGTCTAGAGATTCAAAGAATAAAAATGATGCCATTTCTTTATGAACATTGCATGTGGTTTTGCACTTTGTTTCATATCTAAAAATCTAGAACTCAGAATGTGGAGGTTAGGTTAGAGGTGAAAAAATAGCTAGCCTATGGACTATTTTTTTAAAATGAGTAAAACTCATCTTCTAACTTTTAACTCATTTTAAATTACATTATCTCTTACATTTTTTTTATATGTTTTAAAAAAAAAAAATCAAAAAGTCAACTTTTAACCATCTTCTCAAATATATATATATATATATATAAGAAAAAATAGGTTTCTAATCTACAAATTTTGTGAGAGCTTTAATATCCTAATCCTAATTTTTTGATTTAAAAAAAAAAAAAATCTCAGCATTTATTGACTTCTCCCAACCCACAAACTTTTTTGACTTCTTTCATAATTTCTACACGCTTTTCAATTTCTCCAATACACTATGGTTGCACACAAAAATTAAAAAAAAAATAAGAATTTAGCTATGGATCTCAAAAAGATACAACAACATTTAAATTTGAATTATGATTTAGTAATATAATTATCTATATTTTTGATGTATATCTATCAAAATTTTAAATCACTTAATGAGAAAAAATTAATCAATAATTCTCTATTTTTTTAATGTATATCTATCAAAATAGTCCATCTTAATAGTATATTGAAGAGCTAGATGTTTTCTTTTATCTTTAAAAAACTCAATCTATTTTTTTTTTTTTTTTTTTTTACTTTTTAATTTTTTTAAATTGAAATATCTATTGTTTATGTTCATAAAACAAAACTGCTAAACACATATAAAAAAGTTACACATTCTTTTTCTTTTTCTTTTTCTTTCATTTTTTAATATGTAAGATATTTACAAATGGAAAATGTTTGACACCCCAAATTTTTTTCCATAATCCAACTTATAATGATGTAGTCATAAGTGTCAATTTTTATACAAATATGAGAAAATATTTAATTAAATTATACATTTCAAACAACCACACACTCAAACTTTGATTATTTTAAGATATTATTTCATTATAATTCCAATTAAGAGAATTTTCAACCCTTAATATATGTTTTTATCAAATTATAATTTGATAAAAATTTAAAAATATGAAATGTTGAAAATTATTTTTTTTCCTATCAGAATTGGTGAAAAGAAAAAAAATTGGGATAAGAATGAAAGTTCTTTTAAAAATTCATAAAAATTTAATGAAAAAGTTAAAGTAATTCATATCAAATCAAAATTTTTATTCAAATTTAAAATCAAATTAGATAAAAAAAAATAAAAAGAAAATGATGAAAGTTTGAAAATATTTTAAAACCTTTTTATTCATAAAGATTAGAAATCCGTGCGTGTATTATATTCATATTGTATTTTTAGTTATGAAATTGAAATCAAAAGAAATGTAACTTAAATTATTGACTTAATAATAGAAACATCATATTAATTATTGTTAAATATCACTTCACTTCATATTTAATAATAAAATTATATATTTGTTTTAATTATAACTTTTAAATTTGTATATTTTCATAACAAGAAGAGGTATGTCATAACTCAATTAATCTCATTTAATCAGGTTTAATTTTTTTTTAAATATAAATTATCAAAATTCCACTAAATATATATATATATATATTTTAATTTTTTTAAACTAATAATTTTAAAAGTTATAAACATAAAAATTAACTTATAAATTTCATGTATACCGTAAGATAAAATATTAAATTACTTCAAGATAGTTATAATAATTTATTTTTTAAAATTTATAAAGTCCTAGCACGGATTACCAATAGTATATAGTGAGAGGGTAATTTATATGAAAATTAGGCCGAGCTAGATACTGGGCCGTTATGGGCCGCTAGGCGAAGTGCTGAGTAATATGGCCGAAAAGTTACTCCGGTCTTGAAGGGGCCTTTGAAGTTAGTCCGGTCCCAAAGCCCAGAAGTTAGTCCGGTCCGATGGAGGCTTGGTGTTAGACCGGTCGGAGGATACTTTGTAGTTAGACCGGTTCTTAGGTGCTTTGAACTTATACCGGTCATGGCACAATGTAGCTAGCTCGGACTCAACCTTGCTAAAGGTTAGTTCGGTTTTGGGCGTACCACGGTTCGTGCAGAAGGAATTGAGGGAAGGACATTAAAGGAAGAACCGAACTACGCATAGTTCGATCTAATCTGTGGCTCGGCGTAGCCATGTTTACTTCGGTCGTAGTAGTCCGGTCAGGGTAAACCATCTCACTTGGTTTAAGCAGTGAGGGGGGTGTTGAAGGATAAGCATGATCTTTTAGGAGTATGAATCCTAGGAGGACTCTACATGAAGGAGTAAGAGTCCTACTTGGATTATGCCACACGAAACCTATAAAAGCTCACAAACATCACCTATGGAGAGGTAACACAACTTTGATTTCTGAATACACAGAGCTTTTGTCTATTTGTCTAGTTTGCTGACTTAGGCATCGGAGAGGTTTCCAGCACACACCCGCCGGCAAGCTCACGTTTGTGTTTTCAGGTGATAAAGCGACGACGTACAGAGGAGCACAGACTTGATCAACAGGATTATACGAGAAGGTTTATTTCTTTCCCGTACATATAGTTATTGTCAAATGTTTGTGCCACTAATCTAATGAATTAAAAGTAAAATATTTTTCGTTCTTTGTTGAGCTCTCTTCCCCATTATGTGATCACAGTCCATCTAGAGTTTTCGGAATTTTAAGCAAAATTCTAATGTAGAACTCTTTGGGCTTGTTTGGTTTGTTTTTGGGAGAGTTGTTTTTGAAAAAAATTTTGGGGAGAGAGTTTAGAAATTTTTTTGGTTTGTTTGGTTGTATATTTTGGGAGAGTTGTTTTTTTGGGAGTTTGGGATGATTTGATATTTTGGGAGAATTTGAGTAGATGTGTGTGAGAGAAAAAGTGATTGAGAAGGAGAGAGGAGAGAGAAAAAGTGATTGATTGATGTGTAAGAGAGAGAGTGTGATTTTGAAAATTTTTTGAAAAAAACTCAAACCAAACAATTTTTTAGAAATTTTTTTTTAAAACTCATCTCCCAAATACAAACCAAACATACCCTTTATGTTCATTCGAAAAGGGGCAAAAAGTTGACTTCTATGTATAACTATCAAAATTCTATACTAAAACTATCTAAAACTATAATTTGAAATAAAAAAAAATAAACAAATTGTTGCAAAGCAATCCTTATACCTTATTGTAAATTAAAAACTAAACTTGCATAATCTAATATTGAACCTTTTTTTTTTATTATTATTGAGGCCTAATAAGCAAGCATATATTTTTGGACATAGTATATGGGTTACATTTGTTTAGGTTCTAAATTTTAGCAAAAAATTTGGTTGCTTTAAAATTTGGTTGCTTATGCGCGGGACAGACTCTAGATGTGACAAAATTAGTTCTTAATTTTAAAGATGTCACATCATGGAGTGTTGGAGGAACATATAGTTTTCCTATAAGGTGGTGTTTATTTTAAGAGATTGAAGCATGAGATTAGATTAATAGTCTATTGTTTGGTTTAAAATTATTGTTTCGGACTATTAGTTCTAAATATGTTGGACTATTATGTCCCATGGGGGAGGTGGGACACAAATTGGAGGATAAGGGGATATGAAATTAGGTGGTAAAATGATTATTTTGATCCTCTACTATTTAATTATGTATTATATTTAGTAAAATTTAAATGTCTCAATTTAAAAATAAAATAATTTAATTTAATTTTTATTGATGTTTTATTTTAAAATTTTGTTTATATTTTATTTAATTTCATTATTTAAATTTTAATATATGTTTTATTTAATTTTATTATTTAATTATTATTATTTTTTAAATAAATTTATTTAAAATTTTAATTAAAAAATAACATATATTTTTATTGATATTTAATTAATTTAATTTAAAAAAAATAAATTTATTTAATTCTGCAAAAAATAAAATAAAATAAATTTTTATTTAATCTAGCAAAAAATAATTAAAATATTAAATATATGTTTAATATTACTATTACTTAGTAAATAATTGAAAATGATAAAATAGTCATTTGAGCATTTATCCTTCCCTATAATATCCCAAACAAACATAAGATTCAATACAATAGTCTAAT
Organism: Camellia japonica; assembly: GCA_030407325.1. Classification (NCBI taxonomy): domain Eukaryota; kingdom Viridiplantae; phylum Streptophyta; class Magnoliopsida; order Ericales; family Theaceae; genus Camellia; species Camellia japonica. Next base: position 151,427,469 of record JAPPVO010000016.1, read on the forward strand.
CTAGCTATCTAATCCCATGACTAAACAAACATAAAATATAAATAGCATTAAAGTAGCAGTAAAAGACAAAATAGGCTAAAATAGCTTTAAAAGACAATGTCACATCAAACTCATAATCATTTCACTTTTTTTCTTATGAATATCACATCCAATTACAAAAAAAATCCAATCATCTTCCTAAACATAAAAATTTTAGCCTACTAAAATAGCAACTTCCCAGACACCCACAATGTATCCCAGGACTAATAATCTGGTGGATTCCAATCCCCCTTACCCAGTCCGTCCAAACAAATCATAATTGACACGTGATATCTGAATCCAATAATAAACTATATGTATGTATAACGAACTTTTATATGTAAAAATTTAAAATCTCTGAGATTTTGATTTTGTGATTATGATTCAATTTAAAATAACAAATAGCACTAGGGGTGCTCGCGAATCGATTTTGTGCGGTTTGCGGTTCGATTTTGACCCGCTCGTATCTATGCGGTTTGGGAAAAAGTCAACCTGCAACCGTTTGCAGTGTGGTTTGCAGTTTGTGTGGATAGGGTTTGCAGATGTGCGGGCGGTTTGCAATTTATACTTTTTTCTTTAAAAATTAATTTTTGAGTTTTTTTTTTTTCCATTGAATTTAGGCATCAGATTCATTTTATATATTTGTGATCATTTGATAACAATTTTCTGATGAGTTTACAAATAAAAATTGAATATCAATGCATTAAATGAAAGTACCAAAAACAAAGAGACCCTACACTAGCATTTTTGCCATAAAAAAATGCATATCAACGCATTAAAAAATGTATATCAATGCATTAAAGGTTGTACTCTATTAGAATTGCTAGTTCAGTAATCAATAATCAAACTAGAAACTCCATCGACCACCAGAAGGAAAATTTTATTAAGAAAAAGTAGATGAGTCACCAATGAAAATCATATAAGAAACTAAGTTTAGGACTTGATAATTCTACGGCATTAAGAAAGTTGAGAAATACTTAAAAATAAAGATCCTAGTGTCATAGAGAACATAATGGTGCTCCTGTTAAAGTTACAAAGTTGGTATATAAATAATAATAATAATTAAAGTGCAGGCGGTTTTTGTGGATTGCGGGTTTAACCCGCGACCTGCCCGCAATCTGCAAATTTGTCATATTTCAAACCACATCCGCCCGCATTATGTTTGTGAAACCACCCATTTATATGCGAGGTTGGACAGGTTGGGCGGTTTGAGCGGTTCAGATAAACCGTTGCCTACCCCTAAATAGCACTCCCACTCAAAAAATCAAGATAAATTGACACAATGATTTAACGTAAAAAAATCACAAATGGAGCGCCTCTAATTGTGATAAAAAACCACAGGTCAAAGTCCCAAAACAATCCACTAAAATGACAAAAAAGCATTATACAATTATACTCTCAATTACTTAGCGAATCCACGTCCAAATTGAACCGACCCCTATATGTCTTTTCCACCACTGTCTTCATCTCGGAATTGTCTTGCCTAACGTTGAATTCACAACGCCGATGTCAAATTCACGGCGATGAGCCACTCCGGAATCCGCCAAAGCTTCAGGCCTAAGTTCTCTGGAATCCACCAAAGAACAACTCACTTTTGTGAATAAACGAAAACAAACAAACCCTTTATGATGTTGATATGACGTTCACAGATCCATTGATTACTCTTAAATCATCAAGGAAACACATATAAAATAGCTTCTAATATAAAACATTTTGTTTTTTCTTTCTCTCTGAAAATCTAGACGGCTCCAACTTTAAAAACAACGAACAACGCACTTTATAAAAAACAGGATCGCGCAGACCGCTCGAGCGCACGTTTCACCACTCGAGCTGTGTGACTTAAGGCGGTGTGAAACATATAGGCTGACCGCTCGAGCGCAACTTTCACCACTCGAGCGATAAAACCTTCTTCCTAGAAGTTCAGATGCTCTGCAAAAATACTAGATGATCATTTTCTTCGCTCAAGCGCACAAATGACCGTTCGAGCGGTCAAATAATTTCGACTGCATTTTTAGTTTTTGCTTCGGGGCCGCTTCCCCTCGACCCCATTGTAGTGCTGCCTGTACATAGTCAGCGAAATGGAAAACTTATAAGCCTTAAGATTACAAACTCCTCTGCATAGGCACAATTTGGGGGTTGGATTCGTATTTAAACACTCATAACCTCACTGAAACACAAGAACGAATAAAATTAGGGGGATTTGGTCATAGCCCCCTTACTATCTAGTTTGTCTTTCAAAAGGACAAGAATTATATAAGTACTTTCAAAACCCCCTGATATTTTAAAACTTGTTTCTTTTACTATATTACCCTCATATCTATCAGCTCTTCTATTAAGCCATCTTCTCTACGTATGTCAGAGTAAAATTTTACTCTGTCTAAAAGTAAAATTTTACTCTGTATGAAAGTAAAATTTTACTCTGCATGAAAGTAAAATTTTACACTCTGAAACTAAAGTAAAATTTTACTCTGTATGAAAGTAAAATTTTACTCTGCATGAAAGTAAAATTTTACACTCTGAAACTAAAGTAAAATTTTACTCTGTATAAAAGTAAAATTTTACTCTGAATGAGAGTAAAATTTTATATTGTGAAACTAAAAGTAAAATTTTACTCTATATGAAAGTAAAATTTTACTCTGAATGAGAGTAAAATTTTATACTGTGAAACTAAAAGTAAAATTTTACTCTATATGAAAGTAAAATTTTACTCTGTATGAAAGTAAAATTTTACTCTGGTTTTGTCAAATGAAAAAAACAGAGCAATAGAACCAGAGTAAAATTTTACTCTGGTTCTATCAAATGAAATTTGATGTTCACTCTGAAAAATCTGTGCAATCATTCAAATCTCCGATCTTAAAGACTCAAAACACACATATATAGATATATATATATATATATATATAGATTAGAGATCGGAATATATAGATATATATATATATATATTCGAACAACAAAGATTCTCGAAGAAAAACACTATCGAATTTGAGCTCTCTCTCTCTCATTCTCTTCATCAACAACAAAGATTCCGAAGAAAAACACTATCGAATTTGAGCTCTCTCCCTCTCATTCTCTACATCAACAACAAAGATTCTCGAAGAAAAAACTATCGAATTTGAGAAAGAGAGAGAGAGAGATAAATTATTAGAATTGAATTTGATCGAGCAAATGAAAAGCAAAGGTAAAGCAGGATCATTAGGAGGAAGTAGTAGTTGTTTGTGGAGGAGATTCAGATCTAAGGTAGGGTTAACTGCTGTCTTCCTCTTGTGCTCCTTCTTCTTCCTCGCCGACTTATTCCATTCTCTTCTCCTCTCTCAGGTTTCTCTCTCTTCTCTCTTCTTTCCTTTTCATTTCTCAGAGTTGCTTATTTGTATACACTCACAACGAAGAGAGAGTCGTTGGGATTGAGAATTTTGCTTTTTAGTTTAATTGAGGGTATAATAGTCATATAAAATATTTAAATAATAAATTTTGTCCTTTATGTAAGATTTTATAATTATGAGGGGGTTTAGAAAATATAATTTTTTTCTTAGTCCTTTTAACAATGAAAGGAAGGTAAAGGGGGTTTATAGCCAAATTTCCCATAAAATTACAACTGAAAAAAGTTTTGTCCAATGGGATTACCAAGTACAAAATCCTAACAATATTCATTTGTGATTGTAACTGAATTGTGTTGAATTTAATAATTGAAATATATTTGAGATCTCAAAAAAATTCTTACAATTCTACTCACAATGATGTGACGGTATATGTGTTAATTTTTGATTTGTTACACATAATGATAATAGACTCAACTCTCATGTCACATTATTATGAGTGAATTTATAAATAAATGTGTAAATCTTTAATATTATTCTTAATAATTATACATTTAAATAGTGAAGTTCATCTTATACATTTAATATACATAACATCACCTTTATACTAAATTTTTTGATATTCTGAAAACATGTCGTCCCAAGCCTACCTGACATTAACGTGACGTGATATTTCTTAAAAAACAATAATAATAATTACGAAGCCAAGTGTCATTAAACATATACATTCCGTATTAAAATTCTCGATTTATCTAATAATTCTTTTAACTTCTGAAAAAAAAAAAAGGTGGTCCAATTCGCATGCCCACATAGGGGTATTTTGGAAAGATGGTAAAAAATTAATTTTTGACTTTTTATCAAGTTTTTTGACTTTTTTGAAAAGTGATTTGGAATGTTGGTAAAAAGTTACTTTTTTTGCTTTGTTGTATAATATTTATTTATGATGTCACATCACGTTAAAATGATTAAAATACCCCACCAAACTTATAAATTTACTATTTGACCCAGGTAGTTGTTTGAACAATTATGTAATTTCATAGAGGGCAATTGCGTAATTTCACCACCTAGGTTTTTGTTCCTTCCCAAATCAACTTGCTTGCTTTTTTATGTTATTAGTGGCGTTTTTAAATGCTGCAAAACGCAGCTTTTTTCTTTCTTGCCAAAAGGGCACATAGGGTTAGCAAAAAGTTAGGCTCTGTTTGTTTGTATTCTCAAATCAATTTTCTACGTGTGTTTTGGAGCATGATGTTTGGTTACGTTTTCAAATCAATTTTCTACACTCTCTGCAAAGAACTCTGTGCACACAGGCGTGTTTTCTGTCCAAAGGAAGACCACCCGGTAGACCACCCGGATGTCCACCCGGATGTCCGGCTGAATTCCAGAATTTTTTTTTTTTTTTTTTTTTTTTTTTTGCAATTGATTTACATAATCGGGATAAATATTTTCTTAAATTTTTCAAATTTTTTATGTGCTTTAAAATAATTTTGAGTTGTATGTTTAGTTATGAGTTGTAAATTTTTGTATCACATATCAAATGTCACATCAACAATTCTCCACTCAAATCAAACATCTTTTCCAAAACTATTTTCAAAACTCTTTACCAAACAAATTTTCTACACTCAAATCATAATTCCATAACACACAAACTTAAAATACAACTCATACTCTCAAATCACATTTACAAAACTCTACCAAACACTACCTTAATTTTTAGCTCTTTTTTTTTTTTTTTTAGTAAAAAAATTAATTTTTTTACCCAAGTTACTACTAAAAAAGTTAACTTTTTTAATTAAAAAAGTTAAAAATTAATTTTTTACTAATTTATCAAAAAAACCACATAGACGCCCATGTGGCAATTAGCCTTGATGATTATTCATTTGCAAGCCCACTAAACCTAAACTGCCAACCATCACACATCAAATCAATGATACCACTAGGAGATAGCAATCAAAGACTGAAGAAATGTTGAAATTTTTAGTGACATAATGATCCAGACGGAACCTTCGTACAACATGTTTTTCAAAGACAGATCATCGCTGACTTGCCTGCCATTATAAAATGTACTACATTCCACTAATTCATCCATAGATGGAAAAATTATCTGTTGGTTTTGGCAGGTGGTGTTCCACAAATTATTATATTTTTTAATTATTTAATATAAAATTATAAATTTTATTTTTTTTTATCAATTACTATATATATACTTAGCATTGTTCTTGAAACAATCAATAACTTCTCCGTTAGATATGTTGGTGATAATAAAAGCCAAGTCGGTAACATGAATCATTCCAACAAAATCACTCCACTACAAAAATAACTTAAGAGTTTTTGTTTGGTTTCCGTTTTTAAAAATTATTTGTAAATAAATTTTTGTTTGTTTTTATTATTATTATTATTATTTTATATATTTTAATCTCTTTTTTTATAAACTTTTTAGACCTATCAAGATTAGATGTATGTAAAAAGTAAAAAAATAAAATAAAATAAAATATAAAAAAACATTCATTAAAATCAAATGAAACCGGAACAAAAATGCACACAAATTTTTGTTTGAATTTTCTTAGTTTTAGTAATGTTTTTTAATATTTAAGTCAAGTTAAATTTTTTTTTAATAACTTTTTAGATGCATCTCGATTAGATATATATAAAGACGTATAAAAAGTTGACTACAATGTGGGAAAAAAAAAATCACTAAAAATAAACAAAAATTCAGTTAAAAACAGTCATTGAAAAATAAACCAAATAGACAAGCCTTGTTTGGAAACATCACTTTTTAACTTAAAAGCTAAAAAGTCTTTAAAAAAGCTAAAAAGTCTTTAAAAAAGCCAAAAATCTAACAAACTATGCAAAAAAAAAAATCAAAGATTTCCTTTCTTTATATTTTTTGCACATCTTTTCATGAAAAACTAAAAAATATCCTAAACATACTAATTTTTTTACCTTCATATTTTAGCTAAACAATAAAGTTTCTAAAATCTTATGTTCCCAAAAGTTACTATAATATTGTTTACTTTTATTTTTATTATATTTATTAAATATAAAATTTAATTATTTTAAATATAATAAAATTAAAATATTAAAATATTATACTCAATATATATATATATATTTATTTATTTATCTCTTATCTTACATCTTTGAACTCTAATCACTAAGAGCGTCTCCACCTCTTTATCAGATCTTTTATCAAATTGAAGATGCTTGCAACTTTTTATCAAATTACTGCAGATAGTCGTTAGTACTGAACGATCAGCTGGTTGTCTTCCCGGACATCCACTTGGCTTGTCGACCAGCCGGACATCCTCTCAATTGTCCTTCTGGTCAACTAGTGATTTGATAAAAATTCAAAATTCTTTCTTGAAACGCTCAATATCAAATTAAGTTTTTACTCAAATTTAATGAAAAAAAGAATAAATATTAGAGATACTCTTATCAATCATAATCCTTAATATATCATATTATATCTCACTTTTATTAGTCTAGCAATTCTTAAGGTTATAAAATTAATTCGTCCTTGGCTTGTCACTTGCCTTGGCCGTCCCGTTGCCATCCTTACCAAGTATACTATTCATCGGCCAAGGTTTATGTATTTTTAGCATTTCTTTATGTTCCTTTCTCTTTAAATATGTATATATATAAACACTTCTTCTTTAATAATTGAGAGATTTATTAGTAAGATAAACAAAATAAATATTACACTTAACACTTATTTTCACCAATTTTTTTTAGCTCTTATCTTACATTAAAAAAAAAAAAACTCTAATCATATATCAAAATTAATTTGTAATGTACCATATCATATTTCACTTTTATTAGTATCACCCACAATTTATCTTACCATTGGTACAATTCAAAGCAAGAATAAAAAACTATAAACTTGTCCTTACTCTAGGCGCTCCATTGTCATTCTTATCCTATAAACTTGTCCTTACTCTAGCCGCTCCATTATCATTCTTATCCTATCAAATATTATTCTTACTCTAAAGTTCATGTATTTTTTACACTTCTTACCTACTCCTTTTCCTTTAAGTAAAATAAATGAATGAAACAAAGTAAGGTTGGAAACTTAACAAACTAGTAAGCTATCATTAGTCCTAGATCCAAGTCCTCACTGTGGGCTTGCCCTTTTTTTCAAAAAGCAATATGTAAGTCACACGCGGATTAAACATCAAATCCACACTATCCATTTATTTGTTTACTTTCGCGATGATTAGGGTGTACAGCTGGGTTAGGTTGTTTTCATGTTACTCGGTTTTGAATGGTAGGCCTTAAATGGTTAATTTTTGTTGGTGTGTTTTGCACAACTTTGAATGTGGAGGCTATTCATAGTTCTCCAATGTATCTCTGGGTTTATGTAATCATATCATTGTCTTAGTGATGGTATTCATATCAGAATATTCCTACCTAGATATCAAGAGGCTAAGAGTCCCCAGCATTGATAGATTTTGTGTTTATTTATTTATGGATAAATTATAAATACACTTTTTGAGATTTACTTCAATTATAAAGTGATTCTGAAAATTACATTATGCCCCTTAATGTTTCTAATTTCATAACAAATAGGTCATTTTATTAATAAATCATCAAGTTAATTAACAGTTTTTAATAATGTTAAAATTTTATTTCAATTAATAATTCAGATAATTTTATTATTGTATAGGTGAACAGTTAGAAATTTCACTTTTTTAATTAATTCTGTTAAATAAAAAATTCTGATAGGGAGGTATATGTAATTTTTCAAATCACAGGAGACAATTCATATTTTAAGCAAACTTCAAAAGATATATTTGTAATTTACCCTTTATTTATTTATTTTGCTTTTAGGTACAGGTAGGATGTTGGCTATGCGGTTTGAAAACAAAATTAAAATTATAGGTGATGGATTGATAAATTTGTTATCCGTAATCAAACTATGATTTAGACTGTTTAAGCGGTTTCAACTTATTAGTTTATTGAAAATAATTTAAATAATTATCAAGTATTTGTATAATATATCACTAATTTGCATAATATTTCCATATATATAACATTGACTGATTTTACATAATATTATATATAATGCTATTTTGCGCCAAATTCCACATCTCAAATCACTCTCATGCTTATTAGTACTTTGATATTTTATTGAATATATATATATATATATATATTAAATTATGGTGGGGCAGGATGGTTTCGAAGACGGATTATAAATTTCATTGAAAAATCTAAAAATTCCCTAGATGTTGATTTGTGATTATGTATCAAGTTTAAACAATATATAACAATCCCAATCAAACAATCAAAACAAATCGACACAATGATTTTACGTGGAAAAAACCACAATTGGACACCTCCAATTGTGATAAAAAACCACGGGCAAAAGTCACAAAACAATCCACTAAAAAGACATAAAGGAATTACACAGGTATACTCTTAATTACCTAGCGAATCTACGCCCGAATTGAACCAACCCTTATGTGCCTCTTCTAACCCCGTCTTCACCTCGGAATTGTCTTGACGATGAGCCACTCCAGAATCCACCAAAGCTTCAGGCTCGAACTCTTCAAAATCCATCGAAGAACAATTCTCTCTTTTGTATATAATGAACAAACAAACCTTTGATGTATTCTTCTTAACCCATGAGTTGAATACTCAATTAAACATAAAAGAAAACTAGCAAAATATCCCCAGATATAAACCTTAATATCCAAAAAGAAGATCTGGAGAAGTAATCCTAGATTTGGAGCAACTTGTCAATTTATAGAATCTGAAATCGCGAGGTCCGCTCGAGCGTGGGAATTGACGCTCGAGCAGGGACTCTATATGACGTGTTCCGCACTAGGGTGTACGCTCGAGCAGGAAAATGGACGCTCGAGCGTGAAAACACGGATCACAGTATATTTGCAGACTCACCAAATTTTTGAAACTCAGCATTCTCCGCTCGAGCGGGGGAATGTCCGCTCGAGTGGACAGACAACTTTGAATGCATTTTTGCATTTTGCTTCGGGGGCGCTGCCCCTCGACCCCGTGAGCTGACCGGGCAGCTCGACCCCCGTCATAATCAACGAAGTGGCAATCTTGAAAGTATTAACATCACAAACTTCTCTGCAAGGCTCGATTCGGGTTGGATTCGCATCTAAACACTCATAGCCTCACTGAAATAAAAAAGTGCGAAAATAAGTATAACTGAAAGGAGTTTTGTCAAACGGGATTGTCAAGAATAAAAACCTAACACAAATCATGAATCAAACCAACCTATAGTTAGCGGAAGATTTGTATGAATTGAACAGTTTTAACGGTATTTTGCACATCCCTAGGGTGCATACCATTGATAAATAAAGATATAAATGAGTGGAGTTGAATAAATAAATAGATTGTGGAACTTCAAAATATAAGGAAAATTTACTTACAAATTCCATTTTTAGGAATGATGATCTATTTAGTCTTAAGGATTTTTTTATAGATCATTTAGTTTCATTGATTTTGGAAAGGTAGATTTACTAGATTATTTAAAAATTAGATTTATAGTTATACCCTTATTTCTATTATGTTTATTTCTTTCTCTTTGTTTTTTTTTTTTTTTCATTAGAAAGGTAAGGTATATAATCTATAAGAAACAAATTTGGAATGAATTTTAATATGAGTATCTTTTTTATTTGGAAAACATTTCAAAAGGAGTACAAAAATGACTTAAAGTATGAAATTTTTTAAATATTCTAAAAGGATGTGAGATTCTTCAAACATTTCAAAACAAATATAAAAACTCTTTAGCAAGTTTTGGACAAATGTATAATTTCAAAATGTAACGTTCCAATGTAACACTCAAACGTAAAACTCCATAAAAAATTCGTAATGTACTTTTCCTAAACGTAATACTTTAATATAACACTCCAAAAAAACTCTTTATTATAATACTCCAATGTAATACATAAAAAAAACTCCTTAGTATACTTTTTTCAAACGTAACATTCCAAAACAAGGATGTGGAATTCTTCAAACATTTTTTAAAAGGATGTGAGATTCTTTAAACTATTCTAAAAGGAGTACAAAAATTTCTTAGTAACCTTTGGGCAAATATATAATTTCAAATTGTAAGTATCACGTTTAAAAAAGTACACTAAGAGTTTTTTAATGTTTTCATATGTGTTACATTGGAGTGTTACACTGTGTCATGCTCTAGATTTACGGAGTCCAGCCCATGTGAATAAACCACCCAACGATAAACAATAGATAACAATCCTCATACAGATGTATATAATATAATCACATAATACATGTGTTTATCCAATTTCATACATTCTTAGATATAACATCTAAGTCGAATGGGTGCTCTATAATTAAAACATACACATATGTTATAAATTAAATTGAATGCCCAGAGGCTTATATCATATAAAAAGGGTGTAACCCTTACAAGAATGGCATACAACCAATAAATAACATGAATGGCCCATGGCCTACAAATAACAGAACTACCCTACACGGTTTTGAACACAACTTCACGTCTCAGTCCACATCCACACTTGTACACCTGAAAAATATTTTCAGCCACGTAGGATGAGCATAAAGCCTAGTAGAGAATATTTCAAAAACTAAACATGCTCCACTAACATAAATGATTATGATGCAATACATATATACAATATGCCCAAATGCATTTTCAAATCCATTTAACTTCTCAACAAAATCCTTTCTTTCCAATTACCAAAACCTTACATTTAATCAAAACGATTTCCAAGTTCAAAACATATGTTTGATATAAAATCCTTTTCCAAAAATCAATCCAGGTATCTCAATACCAACTAGCAAATATATTACTAAATCAAATGCAAATACATTACTAAAGCCACATCCAAACATCCTGTTTCAAAAACCAAAATGATAATAAATAAAATGGGTAAATCCTCAGGGCTAGTGTTCATACGAGTAACTATACAAGTCACAAGGTCATTTTTACCGATACTAACCAAAAGGCTCAACACCTACCACGGGTTTAAGTCTTTCACCATGGATACAAAGATCAACTTAATTCTGCTTTAACACCTTCTCATAGCTTTACCACTTTGTTTACCTCTTTCCAATAGCACAATACATATGATTCAAAATATTATTTTTTAAAACAGTGCAAATGTTCCAAGACAAAATACGAGAATTTCCAAAACTCCTTTCCAAACATACGGTTTCAAATTCTAAAAATCCATTACATGCTCCATGATATGAATGATTTTAATTTGCCTAATCAACATGCAATTTCTAACACACGGCAATGATATCCTCTACCGATGACCAAAATAGTTATCTCTAATGCAATAATTAATAGATAACAATACGGATATACAATCTAATAGTTTCAACAATCACCTTTCTAGAGCATTTCCAAAAGAGTATTTAATACTCGGTGTGTTTTCAAAACATCAACATACTTTTCCCAACCAAATCCATTTTTCATAACTCTACCCAAATTTCCAAAATCAACATCATTTAGGATTCTTCCACAAATTTGGGTTTTTCTCTTTTATAAAAATCATGTGCAAGTTTGGTACACCCAAAATACATTTTAATAGCGAAATCGTAACCAATAACCCCTAATTTGGACAAACCCTCAACCTACAAAATATATCCTAAAAATCAATCTAAGCACCACAAGATCTATATATCAAAATATACCACAAATACACCAACGAACTCATATCAAGTTAAGGAAATAGACCCTACCTCTTGAAGTGAAGAGGAGCCAAGCCAAAAAAATTGCTGGCGACGAAAAGACGATCCACTTAGATTAAATGGAAGCCCTCACCGAGCTCTACATTTTTGACAAAGAGACTAGGGTGAAAAAAATCAATGGATCTAGGTGCATTTGTAGAGAGAATGTGAGTTTTAGAGAGAGAGACTCTCGATTTAGGGTTTTAGAATGTTTAGCGAGAGAGAGAGAGAGAGAGAGAGAGAGAGATGAAAAAGTGACTCAAAAAGTGATTTTTACAAACTAATATCAGACCGCTCGAGCATAAGAAGTATCGCTCGAGCGACCAGACACAATAAGTGGGACCATTTGAGCACACAAGTGACTGTTCGAGCGAAGAATACAAACTCTCAGAAATTTTTACAGATAAAGGACCACTGAAAATGGTCGGTTGACCATCTCTTCCTGCAGAATGCTGTATTGCTGCAGCAGAGAACAAACAAAGCATGGCAATACATTTACAAGACAATGTTTGCACGACCACCCTTTGTCATGTTTGAGACTCAAAGGAGTGTAGTTCTCGACCCTCAGACCATCAATCACGCATTTTGATGCATGATGGCCAAAGAGGCCAAGTGTGCAATTCAATATGGAATGAAATGCACAAAAACACATAACGGGTCCCAATCTCTATCATGCTTGATCAAGAGGCAAGGGCATGCACACACAATGCAATGCAACCTAAGTATGCAAGCAAGCATGCAAACAACTCAAGCATGATGCAAATTTAATGCAACATGAGCATGTTAACAACAATGCTATAATAGGCATACAACCTAAACAAGTAAACATGCAAGGCATGTAACAACAATGCCAATGACAAACATGCAACAACATGTGAGGCAAACATGTGACAACATGTAAAGGGACAAGTATATTTAGACCAATGTAATACATGCATGATGAACTTAACAAAGTAGCATAATCATGCAAGCATTACAATGTAATAGGCATGCAACAGCAATACCAATGATAAGCATGCAACAACATGCAATGGGACTAGCATGCAAACATGCAAAGCAACTTAACAAAAAGCATGCCAAATGCAATATAACTCAAGCATGCGACAACATGCAATAGGCCAAGTATGCAACAACATGCAAGGCAAACATGCAACAACATGCGAAAATGGACTTAAACTAATATGGACAGCTTTCAAATAGGCCCAAATCAGTGGCCAAAATGCTAAGAAATGAGGGACAAAAGCATATACAAACATGCATGCTAATTGGCCTATCACCTAGGCATGAAGACACAACTCTTAAGCACACTTAAAAGAGTGAAAAGCATGCAAGTGCGACAACACTACATGCTCTGAAATGATGTTAGAAACGATGCCAAATCACACATATAATCATAATCATAGCATACATAAGGCTTAAAGCCTAAGACTAGTAAAGGGACTTGAACCAAAGCTACACAAAACAAAGGGCATATGGCAAGTATAACCCAAAACAGTCCTAAATCATGTCAAGATGAGCCTAAAACATGCAATGGCCAAGGTTAAAACATGCTAGAAAGGTGGGTTCAAAACATGGAGCATGCAATGCTACAAAATGGGTGTTACAGTACACCTATCAAAACCAAACATGGCATGATTTAAGCAACCAAAATCAGAGTTATGGCATGTTAGAACAAGACCAAAACACATTGAAATGTCATCCTAGAAGCCTAAACATTGAGGCATACACAATGGTCCATTCATGAGGTATAAGACATCAACTCTTTAAAACATTAAAGGAGTGATAAGTGCAAGTGTACAAGCATACTATATGGACTGAAATAACATAACAAGTGATGCCAAATCACTGAAATGACCCAAGTAAAGCGTGCTAGTGACTTGGACACTCAAAGCTAACAAGCTAGATTACATGGTTGCTATACAAAACAATGCAAGCATGGCCAAGACAAGGCAAAACAGAGCTCTAGCATGGTAAAACAAGGCTAAAAGCTTCATGGAGTTGACCCAAAATCATGCTAAAATGACATGTTACAACATGATGCATGTTAAGGCAAATAAGATGATTGCAAGGCAAGTACATGAAGCATGTAAGAGGCCATTAAACCAACCTTAGAAAGAGGTAAAACATGGCAAAATAACACCAAATACTTGCTGAAATGGAGCTAAAACAAGCTAAGCATACATGCTACCCACATAAGCATGTATGCTAGCATTCAAGACAACAAGGAGAGGGGATGACCCTCTCCTATTTAGGACACCAAAACCACCTCTCCACCACTGAAAATTCTCTGGATTTCAGTGGTAGAGAGTCCATGCAAAGCTTAAAGCAAGGGCTGAAAAGGGATGGCCTAAAACAAGGCCTAACAAGGCCTTGGAGGGGGTAAACAACCCCAAACCTCAAAATGACCTTAAACAAAGTTCTAAAGCAAGTAAAAACAGAACTTTTATCAGTTAATAGCTAAGCTTAAAACAATAAGCAAGAAGGGCTAAAAGCTTAAGCAAGAAAGGGGTATCTAAAGCAAGAATGCTCACCCTTGAAGAATACCTTTAAGAACACAACACCAGCACCTTTCTCTGATCAAAAACAGCTCAAGAACCCTAACACCAACTCCCTAATGCCTCAGCAACCAAGGATGGTGTAGTGCTAGGTGTTTGTGTGCAATAGTAACACAAAATCACACTTTAGGTCACAAAAACACACACAAAAGTGTAAAGAGAGGGAGATATAGAGATAGAGAGATACAACTATTCTAACCCTAAAATCCAGAACCTCTGAGAATGGAGGAGGGCCTTCCCTCTTATAGAAATTCAATTTGCAAAGCTTCTTGGAGAAGCTAAGCAAAGGGCAAATCCCTCCATACACGTGTATGAAGGGGGTTAATTGTGGATGCCAGCTATGCCAGCTGGCACAAAATATTTGCATAAAGCAGATGAACAGGGTTCGGCCAGAAAAAGTGGCCGATCGACCATTATAAGGGCCGACCAACCAAATACAGTGCCGATCGGCCAAAACTATTGGCTGATGGAAGGAAAACAAGGCCGATGGCATCAAGCCTTGGCCGATGGGTTGAGGGGATGGACAAAAGGCCATCCTCTTCCCTCAGAAGCAAAAACACAAGTGTTTGGTCCACAACCAAGCACAAAACAAACAAGTTGAGAGATCCTGAGGTAAGGCGCGGCGCCGAGACCTCCGAGAACTCAAAACGAACATGAGTATGGATGATCATCAAGTGTTCAAACGATGACGTCCAAGTCTTGAGGACGGTCAAAAATGGGGTGTCTACAGGTACATGCCATAACAGTTTTTGAATCGGATGACGATGTTGATACCATCACCACTGAACCTCACGGCAGCCTTTTGCCGTTGATAAATCACCAACATCTCTTGCACAACTTCCTCTCCACTTATTCACAACAGTGTCATCTCCTTTTGTCGCAGCCTATCAAGACATCTCACCTTCACTTGAGATCTGAACTCCGACCATTGTTAGAGGCAACCAATTGATGCAATTTCCTTTAACAACTTCTTATCAAGTATTAATCAAACCCTCACCAACTAATTTGCAACCCATGCTTTGGTGCAACCATTCATACCTTCAATTATTTCTCTCTTCACATTTAACAAAGGTGTTTTATTTTTTATTTTTTATGTGGTGAAATGGGTAAGAAATGGGTGTAAGGCAAGGAACGATGTTGCGCTAGCCATAGGTGAGGAAGGAAAGGGCATCGATGGGGAGGGACTTTGCCAAACATGAAGCTTACGAGAGGCAAAATCATTACCTTTTTTCTTTAATGCGATCTGAACCGTTGAATAGACAAAATGATGAAGTGGCATCATCTCATTTACAAGGTTGGACAGTCCAATTTTTTTGGTAAACTATAGATAAGCCACTCTTGTCACGCCCCCAAAATAATACAACAAATACAACTCAAAATAAATGTTAATAACTGCATAAATCAGAGTAAATAGTTCTTTCATTACATAGAGTTAATGATACAAAAGAGTTTAACGTAAATAAATGCCCTATTGGCTTACACATTTCCAAGCCTTGACTTGGTTATAACAAAAGTGAACTTCACTCAATACATTCTAAGCCCTAGGCTTTACACAAAAAATCATAATCAAAAGTGAAGAAGCTCTTGCTTCTGAAAAACCCCTCTAACGCTATTGCCTTGGTGGAGGCATTTCATCATTACCTGAAAATATTTTTCCTAAATAGGGCGAGCCACAGCCCAGTAGGAATAATCTAACACAATATATGAGATTTAACAAAGATATAAGTGCATTGTGCATATACAATGCCCGGGATAAAACATTCATACGTTTATATAGCCATAGAATACTAAATCCATGTTTCATTTCATTTTCCTCCAATTCATTTCAATACAAGAGTCAATTTCATTATTTCTTTAATAACCCAAATGAGACTACAACTCAATGGTTCTACAATCACATCATCAACATACAAACACTTCAAACTGTCATTTTACGGATATTTCGTTCTTGGGATTGACACCTATGTATAATTTCAATTTTCCATTTTACGAATATCTCGTTCGCGGGATCGGTACCCATGTATAAATTTAGGGACTTTCACCTAGGACACTCTGGCTAACTTAATTATAACGGAGTCCATCCATTTTCTCCTCCCAAACAATCAAACATACATATGCAATGTATTTAAATATATAATAATTTATGGAGTACATCCCCTTTCTCCTCCCAAGCAACTATACATATACAATGTATTTACATCATGATCATATTCAATGATAACCATTTATGGATTAGTTTTTAATTCACCTAATCTTTATGCAATTTCTACAACAATCATAGTTATCCTTCATCGATAGCCCGATATAGTTATTTCTAGACAGATATTCAATCTCATGACAGATAGTTTATTCAAAACTTCTAAAGGTGTGAGATAATACATATCTCATCCTACCATTTATATCAATAATCACCTAATTTCACATTCCCAATGTCAATTTTAATTATTTATACAAAATAACAATTTGTTCCATTTAGGGCAAAAACCTTTTTTTTTTTTTTTCAAGTATCAACCCAAACATCAAAATCAACCATTTTGACACAACATGGTCTTATTTTCAAATCTCATACTCATTTATTTCATATTCACCAAAACCCCTCTTTCCATTTTACACCCAAACCTTAGGTTTGTTCACATTAACCCCAAATCCCACCATTGTTATACAAACGACAAATAACTAAGTTAAAAACCATAACAAAGTGTAGAAAATCCTTACCTCAAAAAGAGAAGACGAGTAAAGCAAGGTTAAAACTTCAAAGACACCGAAATCCAAGTTTGTTTGGATAAAAAAGAAGATCTTGAAGCACTCTACCTTTTTCTCAAAGGCACTAGAGTGAAGAGATCAACGGATCTAGATAAAATAGAAGAGAAAAGGTGAGTTTTAGAGAGAGAAACTCAAGATTTAGGTTTTTGGAAAGTTTTAGAGAGAGAGAGAGAGAAATGAAAAAGTGATACAAAATGTCATTTTTCACGGACTGTTATACACACAGTCCGCTCGAGCGCGAAAAGCGACGCTCGAGCGTCAGACATAAAGTTCCGCTCGAGCGTGAAAAGCTACGCTCGAGTGTGGAATACACATTTTCAAAAGTTTTGCAGACGAAGGACCCACTCGAGCGCAGGACTAGACGCTCGAGCGTCCACCTGCTCGAGCATAAGAAACGCCGCTCAAGCGTCGAACATACTCTCCTAGTATTTGCAGGTCTGCAAAAATACTGAGAGTTGACAAAATCCCGCTCGAGTGCAAGAATGGCCGGTCGAGCGGATGAGCAAATTTGTGAAGCCCGCTTGAGCGAAAGAGCCAAAATCTAGGTATCACAGGTTTGGAAAAACACGTAACCAACCTGTTCCAACCATACAACCACAACCCGATAACCAAAATAAAGGGGAGACAAGGAAAACAAGATATGAATCACTATTCAGAACTATACAACCCGAGTCCGGAACACAACAAGTGACGAGCCAAAACCGAAATTGCTATAACTCTCTTGTTATAGTAGTAGATAGATGGAAGCAACAATTTGTACATGTCTTTTCATTCAAATGTGGCAATACTTCATGCTTGCTGTTTCATTCAAATCCAATTATAACGAGGTATTTTCAAAATAGAAGAAAAGTAGTAGAATTATTAAAAAAATAATCATATTATGATATTTGAAGGTGTAGAAGAAAAGTAGAAAAGTAATAGAATTATTAAAAAAAAAAAAAAAAATCATATTATGATGTTTGAAGGTTTCATGCTTGCCGTTTCATTCAAATCCAATTATAAAGAGGATATTTTTGGAATAGAAAAAAAAGTAGAAAAGTAGTAGAATTATTAAAGAAATAATCATATTATGATGTTCGATGTTTGAAGGTGTTTGAATTCTGAAAGGTATTTGGTTGTTTGGTAGATGCAAGTTATTGTGTGTTGTTTAATAAGTTTGAGAGGGTATTTTCGAGATACAAAAAAAATAGAACATATATGTGCTCTTCAAACTTTTAAAATAGTCGTAGATTAATTGATTCCATTCAAAAAACAAAAGACCCATTTATTAGTGTAACGCCCCACATTTAATTACTCGGATAACATTACCAAATCATTATTATGATACCATTTCAGAGATAACAGACAGAAGTTCCAATATCTTGATAAAGATAAGTAAATGAAGATTCTCTCATTCGTATACAAAATAAATGTAACAAGTGACATAATTAAAAAAAATTACTTGTAGGCTTACATCATTACATAAAAGAAAGGGTTCAATTATTTTATAACAACGACATTCAGCCAACAAATAAAAGGCCCAGTGGCCAACAGATAATGAAGATCCTCGATCTTGAACCACTTCTCGAGATTCACCTGAAAAAAGATTAGTAACGTGGGATGAACGTATAGATAGTTATGATCATTAATGCTTTAAGTCATACCATATACATAAGTGCCGGTTTATACTTGAAGATATATTTATATCTGTACTTTTCTCAAAATCATTCACTTTATCCAACAACCTAAACCATTCTCTTTTCTTTCTTCTTGCTACCGTTTTATTTTAGACTTGCCCGACAATAACATGTATTTGAAAACAAATCCATGAAATCCAATTACTTTTCCCCAAATTCTGAACTTACACCCAATTCAAATTACAACTTCCAAATAACGATATCCCAAACGAACACGAAGACAATACATATAAAATGCACCTTACATAATCATATAAGACAACTGACATCCTCCATGAAAGAATCATCACTATGCATGGCACACATAAATAGAATCGAGATGATAACGAGAAACTCAACAACGCTCTACTTGCCTCAAGCACGGTAAGCTAAGGATACACATTTCCAATACTCACGCCAATTTACCAGATGCCCGCTAGAAGGTAATGGTACCTCTACTAATTTACCAGACACCCACTGGAAGGTAATGGTACATCTGTCAAGTTCTTCAGGCGCTAACTAGAAGGTATTGGTACCTCGCATTCTCAGCCCAATTAATTCTCCAGACGCTGGTTGGGAGGTAATGGTACCCCTTATTCTCAGTGCATGTACATTTCCAACTGTCACATAATTCAATAAACATAAACAACCCGAGTATACTACATACACAAAATTATTCAACATCATAATGTCATCCTCCACCAATGACCAAGGATAAAACCTCTAAGCATAAATATTTAATCACACGTAATACGATAACCCGATGCTCACTTGATCTTAAGTCCAACAACAATGATACTAACAATATTCAAAAGTTTCAAAATCCAACCTCAAGTTCATTTTTAAATTTACAATACGCCATGGTTTCTTTCTCTTTTCAAAATCAACTCTTTTATTTCCCAAGTTAACATGTCCAAATCATTTTCCTTCAAAAATCAATTTCTACATTTCAATAAACCACATCCATGGATTTCAAGCCATAACCTAACTCTGCTTAACATGATTAATCTAAATAAACTCCAATACCAACTTGATTCCCCCTTTATGCTACTAGCACAATAACACAACTTAATATTAACAAAACACAAACATTATTTAACGTTATCCATTTTTTAATTCATTAGGTCAAATTATTAAATTAGGGCTTTCTCTTCCTTTCAACATAAACATGTTAAACCACTCCTCAATTAATCCAAACAATCATCAATTTTACAATTTCAACCCAAACATTCAAACCCTTGATCCCCTTTACATGCTTTTTGAAAACTCCTAATAGGCATGTTTTTTATGTAATAAAATCTACCATATGTCTATCTATAGACCAGCTAAAGAGGAATAAGGAAATCCCTATCACTTGAAGCGACGAGGAGAAAGCCAAAAAAAAAAAAATCCACGATGACAAAAATACGATTCGCTCAGATTAAAATGAAACACTCTCGATCCTCTACGTTTTGGTTTAAAGGACTATGGATCAAAGATGGGTAAAAGTAGATGAAAACAAAGTATGAAGAGTTTGGGAGCTTAACAATGGAGGAAGGAGAGAGAGTGAGAGAGAGAGAGAGATGAAAGTGACCCAAAAGTGACTTTTATAGAAGCTGGATTCAAACATACCACTCGAGCGACCAAACCTGCGCTTGAGTGACGAATACAAACTCTTAGAAAATTGAGACCACACAAGGCAGACTGCTCGAGCGACCAAGTCTGCGCTCGAGTGAACATCAATAACTCTCAAAATCACATGTCTGCAAAAGTACTGGAAGACTTGCGAGACCGCTCGAGCGATTACTACAAGAAAACACACCTTTGGCGACTAATTTTTAGTCGCCAAAAGTCCTTTTTTAGTCGCCAAATGTCGAATTTTCACTTTCCCCGACTAAATATTTTAGTCGCCAGTTTTGTCGCTAATACATGGTCGCGAATACCTTTGGCGACTAAAAAACTGTTAGTCGGCAATATACAGGTCTTCAGCGACCAAAGAATTTGTCGCTAATAGTCAATTCCATTTTTGGAAATTATACATTGAGCGACTTTTTAGTTGCCAATAGTGATTTTTTTTTTTTATTATTTATACATTTGCCGACTAAACTTTTCGTCGCCAATAGCCAATCTTTCGGCGGCCACAGACTTTAGTCGCCAAAAGCATTTTTAAGGAAAAATTGCCTCTGCTGCTCCCAAGTTTCGAACCACCAACCTTCCAATATTCTAAACCTTTACCAACACTCTCTCCCCACTACGCCACTACAACATCACATGAATATTAATGCAACATATATTATTTATATACTATATTGACCGGTATTAATACAAAACTATATATACAAAAATAAATATTTTTATTTAATATATTTTATGTAAAAAATAAATTATTTACTAAAAAAAATAGGATAGCACTTTTGGCGACTAAACTGAATTTTAGTCGCCAAAACCTCTACTTTGGGCGACTAAACTGCATTTTAGTCGGCAATTCTTGACTTTTAGCTACTAAATTTTTTTTAGTAGCCAAAAAGCTTCACTTTTGGCTACGAAATTGATTTTTGTCGGTAAAACACGTATAATCGGCGACCAAACTAATTTTTAGTCGCCAAAACCAATACTTTTGGCTACTAAATATTTTTAGTCGCTAAAAACCTTCACTTTTGGCTACTAAAATTTTTTTAGTCGCTAAAACCCCTACATTCGGCAACTAAACTGACTTTGAGTCGCTAAAACCCCTACATTTGGCTACTAAACTGTTTTAGTCGCCAAAAGTGTTCACTTTTGGCGACTAATTGAATTTCTGCTACTTTCAGCGACGAAAAATTCATTTTTAGTCGCGAAATCTGCTTTTTCTTGTAGTGGACCATTCCATCACTCAAGCGATGAAGAAAAACTCAGAATACTACAATTAGAAACCAAAATCCATTAGGAACTTAATTTATATACATATATATATATTCTCTTATCAACACTCAATCCAAATGAAAAATCAATAGTTAAATGGTTGATTGATCATAAAAGATATTTTTGACACTATTGTCAATGATTAATCATGTAATAATTAAAAAAAAATAACACATCGTCAAACACGATTGTAAATGTTTATTTATTTATTTTATTAAAATGATAGTATTTTATTAAAAATTTATTTTCCTTGACAGTAAAGAATTTTAAATGTTAATTAACCTAATTTTTTTTTTTAAAAACAAAATCTATAGAGCTTAAAAGTTTTTAGTTACCCTATTTTTTAAATTTTCTGGAGTCGCCGCTGCGATTGACCATGAAAAACAAAGACAACATAGAACAAGAAAGAAAGAAACATGCAAAAGTATTATCAAACTAGCTGTTATGCACTCATGCCTCCATTGATGACCTACCTAACCTCTTGTACGGGAAAGAAATAAACCTTCTCGTATAATCCTGTTGATCAAGTCTGCGCTCCTCCGTACGACATCGCTTTATCACCTGAAAATACGAACGTGAGCTGGTCGGCGGGTGTGTGCCGGAAACCTCTCCGATGCCTAAGTCAGTAAGCTTGACAAATAGACAAAAGCTCTCTGTATTCAGAAAACAAAATTGTGTTACCTCTCCATAGGTGATGTTATGAGCTTTTATAGGTTCCGTGTGGCACAATCCTAGTAGGACTTTACTCCTCCATGTAGAGTCCTCCTAGGAGTCATACTTCTGAAAGATAATGCTTATCCTTCAACACCCCCCTCACTGCTTAAACCAGGTGAGATGGTTTTACCATGGTCGGATTCCAATATAAACGAGGTAAGCATGGCTATGCTAAGCCGCAGAGTAGACCGAACTATACTTAGTTCGGTTCTTCCTTTCACTGCTCTTACCTCGGTTTCTCATGTACAAACCGCACTAACCATAGCGTGCTCGGACCGAACTAACCCATAGCATGGCTCTGTGGAAAGCTCACCATACTTGGGCTCAATATAGTATGACCGAGCTAACTGTCACCATACCGACCGTGGTAACCGAACTAACCACCAAGCTTTCTTGGACCGGGCTAACTCCAAGGCTCTCTTGGACTGGGCTAACTCCAAGGCTCTCTTGGACTGGGCTAATCGGAGTAAGCTTCTACCGCGCTATCTAGAGCGAAGCCCGCAAAGAGAAGCCATTACCTCGGCTCCAAGTGCCATGGCCGAGATAACTATCTACTCCGATTGGTAACTTATAATCACGTTTGCACCGAGGTAACACTTGAAAAAGTCCCTTCCACACTTGGACCGAACTAACACTTGGACCGTGGCTGTAACAAGCCCGCGGGGGACCTCGCTACAGTTCGGACTCGATTTTGTGTCACGGTTCTTAATCTTGAACCAAAGAGTCCAAATCCGGCAAATTGTTTTGAGAAAACAGATTTTTGAAAGAAGTGCCAAACATGGACTGCTTTGCCAGATACAGAGTCGCCACCTAAATATTTTATTTTTGGGAAATTTAGGAAACCTGACTCGTTTGCCTAAGGCCACGTGTCCGTCATCACCAAAGTTGCCTCGGCTCGGGAACTTGGGTACGATTGGGGAAGGTCACTTCGTGAGCACCCCCGCTCGCCCGATCAAAGACCGGCCTCTACTAACCATGATATCTTGTTTTGAAAACATTGTGTGTTCTTATTCCGGTTATTAGCCTAGATTACTATGTGATGCGCACAGCATACAAGTATAGACTGGATCGCCTAATTGGAACAAAACATTTATGTTTGTTTGTTTGAAAATGGTTTGATGGTGCTACCCGCAGGTAGGCTAAGACGTGGATTTGCCACCCTCGGGTGGGCTTAGAAAACATGGTTTTGCCACTATCTAGTGGGCTTAAAACAAACATTTGATGAATTGTTCCAATCCAAATAACCCAACCTTCACCCACAGGCATTCAAGCAGTTATATCACATAAGCACATAGCCTTATGGTAAGCATACTATTCATGGCAACACTCACACGCATGCAAGGATGCTAAAGCATAAAAACTCACCGAGTACTCCAAGCCAAAACAGAAGCTAATTAGAAATCCATGCATGATCCTAATTATACAGAAATGCCTAATGCAACACATGCAAAAATGCAACTATAGTAGGCTCGGCTATTCTAAACATGGCATATGAGATGCAACAGCTATCATGTATTCAACTTGGAATTGAAATACAAATGCAGTTAGTATGATGCGCCAAACCCGGTGCATGCAAAACAGATGAATGAATGCAACATGCTATCATACTGTATGCTAATTGAAACATGCCCTAATCTAACCATCATAAGCTGGTAAATAAAAGGGAGAAAGACGTGGGGTTGGAAGACATACATCACACTCACGCACACTTATTACAATTATGCCCTCGCGCAGAGGGTCCGAATGAATAATATACAGTCCCGAATAGTACAGTCCAAATAAATAATACAGTCCAAAATATGTACAAATTCCTAATTAATTAACAAATTAACTAAGAAAAGAATAAATTGGCATGCAAGCCAGGGACTGTCTTGACTCTTCTTCAGATGATGAATGATGCATGTCCGGGTTGCCTTCACGCGGAAATCCACTGTGATGCCCCAATTAGCCTCTGTTTTGCAATGGTTTTTGGAAAGCGCGCCAAGCCTCGGAAGATTGCTGATTCTTGATTTGCTGCAACAGAGAGCAGGAAAGGGGCATGGCAATGTATTTTCACAAATGTATGCATGCCTCGATCCTCGTGCCACCAATCACGCATCTCGATGCATGATGGCCGAGGAATCGAATTGCACAACTCAATATAGAATGAATACACATGAAAACTCAACTAAAACCTAACTCCATCATGGATAATCCGGAGTGTCGGAGACTGGGAATTGAGACACGTTCCGTCACTCGAAGTACGAAATGCCCTTCGTTTCCCGTGCTCGGGCTAACCCCTATTCCGAACACAATGCAATATGCATGACATGCATGAAATGCAACTAAGATACATCCTAACATGCAACATGCTATGAAATGACATACACGATGCACGAGGTAACATGGCATACACAATGCACTAACATACAACCTAGCATACACAACGCTATGGAATGAAATGGCATACGCAATGCAATATGGACTTACACTAACACAAGTGGACCTCAGCCACACTCACGTAAGAGGCCATTAGATGAAAATGAGACAATCGAAAGGAGCGCACACGTGCACGCAAACCGAGGACCGACCCTAAGGCACCGAATGCCACTCTAACAAGACATGGCAAAACATGGAATATGGCATACTAGCATGAAATTTTCAGAGGCAATAAATGATGCAAAACAGCCCCGAAAGATGACAAAATGACATCCGATGCATGGAATAGGTCCCGAAACGTGAAATTAGGCATACGGAATGACCTATAACCATGCAATGCATGCATTATTTGAACATGGAATGTGAAGACAGAGTCAAGACAGCCCAAAAATAAGCATATTTACAATTTTAAGCAAGGCCAAACAGCGAACGCAAATGGGGCTAAACTAGCATGCAAAAACGGCCCCGAAAGCAAGATAATGAAGTAAGTGACAGCTGCTAACCCTAAACAGAGAAGGGCCCTTCTACAATATTGAATAGGGGCCCAAAATATGATATTTTACAGTTTACCACAAACCACAAAAACAGACACAAGTATGGCAAAACGCTCATGCAAAAAGTGGGCCTAAAGGAGGACAAAGAAGTAAGTGATGCATGCTGGCCCCAAACAGATGAAGGTCCTTCAACAAAGGTTAAGAGGGATCTAAAATATGACCTTTTACAGTTTATGATCAAACCCAAAACAGTGCACAAGCATGTTCAAAATACTATGCAAGATAAGGCCAAAAAGAGAGATATAACACAAAGTATAAAAAGGATGCCTCAAACAATAAAAGACCCTTAATGAAACATGAAGAGGGAGTCAAAATAAGGCCATTTGTAGTTCGGACCAGAGCCCAAAAACAGAGGCACAAGAGGCTAACAAATCATACAAAAAAGGGGCCAAAAGAGGGATATAAAGGAAAGTGACAGAAGGGGGCCCTAAACAGTGATGATCCCTTCAACAATGTTGAATAAGGGCTCAAAATAAGCTACTTCATAGTTTACAACATGCCTCAAAACAGTTTACATATAAGCCAAAAACAACATGCAAGAAAATGGCATATTAGGGAGATAATGAAGCAAGTGCAATAAGGAGGCCTCAAACAGTGAGAGGCCTTCAATCAAACATGGAATATGGCTCAAAATAAGCCTATTTTTAGTTAGGGTCG
The DNA here is from genome assembly GCA_030407325.1 of Camellia japonica. Taxonomy (NCBI): domain Eukaryota; kingdom Viridiplantae; phylum Streptophyta; class Magnoliopsida; order Ericales; family Theaceae; genus Camellia; species Camellia japonica. The sequence continues at coordinate 151,453,682 of JAPPVO010000016.1, forward strand.
GAGCCCAAATATGCAAGCACAAAGAGTTAAGCTATGAACCAAGAAAAGGGTCAAAGAGGGGAGAAAATAACTTACCCTTGAAGACCAACTCTTTGACAGCCTTTGGACCAAGAAATGTTGCTTCCTAAGCTCTAGAAAGCTGCTCCAAGTGCTGGAATGGAGGTGGTGGTGTGGTGCTAGGTGGTGGTGTAGAAAGGGTGTAAGACTTGGATGGTTAGGATGCTTGAAGTGTAAAGGGAGAGGGAGCTTCAATACAAGAGCTCAAGGCAAATTTTTCCAACCCTTAAACCAGAGCTGGGAGGCTGGTTTTATAGGCAAAAGAGGGGGAGAAAAATGGGGGAAAATGGGGGGGGGGAAATGAATTCAAGTTTCCCCCCAAAAAAATGGCCCCCCGGATACAAAATCTGGGGGGGAAAAGAGGTCATATTTGGACTGAACATGGTGCAAGGAATCTGGCCGGCCAGCTATTGAGGTTGCAGGTGGCCGGCCGGCCCTCCCCATGGCCGGCCGGCCAAGGGTCAAAAGGGTCAAGTGGCATTAGTGGCCGGCCACCACAGATTGGTGGCCTCCCATGTGTGCTCAACACAGCCATGTGGTCAAAAACTGGAAACAGTGAACCAGGAGAGAGAACAACCCACTTTTCAAAGGGGTTCAAAAGGTTCAAACACAATTACTGGCCGGCCACCAAATATTGGTGGCCTTCCAGGTGTGTACAACACAAGTATGGGGGTTAGGGTTGAAGAAAATGGCCCAAGGGTGGTCAACATTGGCTTCCGAGTGAGAAAAAACGGGTGACGGAGGGCGATGAAGGAATATAACTGGTTTCTGAAACAATTACTGGCCTCCCACCCTTCTACGACCTTCCTGGTGATGAAACAGAGGTCCCTGCCAAAAATGAACGCAAACCGATGCAAGATGAAGGTTCGGGTGCCGAAACGCGCAGCCCGGGGCCCCGAAAACCGACTGTTAGGCACCGGGAGTGGTGTTCGACCACGAAGTTGGTCTCTCGGACCACAGTGTCCCTCAAAAAGGAGTAAATAAGATGCATGCCAAAGACCGGAGCAAACGGAGGTGGTTAGGTGGTCCCGAACCGAGGCACTCGGCCTGACGGCTCCGAAAATCGGGAACCGGGCTCCGAAATGGGCAAAATGGCCTATGACCATGAAATGTAGCCCGCGGCCACCGAGAGATGATCTACGAGACCCTTCCCTCCCTTTGGGAAGAGAAACAGAGAAAATCGAGCCTGGTTCTCAAACTGAGGCAAGGCACAGAAAAGCCCGGAAGTCCGGAGGCAAGGCTCACGGCCGAGACTCTAAAACCTCTGGACAAGCGCGATATGCAACATCACCAAGCGCTCAATCGGTTGACGTCTGAGTCTTAAGGTCGGTCAAAAATGGGTGTGTCTACAGTTGCCCCTCTTTGACAGAACTCGAAAGTCATAAGTGACGGGAGTGAATGTCAAAGCCCAGAGACGACCCATTTTTGACAAGGCCGAAGACTTAGACAAACAGGCGAGATAAACAAATGTGTGCCCGCAGGCAAGGGCAAAATGCAAAATGATATGCACAAGGCCAAATGTAACTTGATGTTCATGCAATGCAGCAAGCTGTAATGAAGCAAATATTCGCAAACAGATGCAACAGTTTTAAGCAAGAATGCAAAGCAACAACTACATTTCATGCAGTTAGGAATGCGGAGAATCATTCAATTCTCGTCACGTCTCACACGGAGAAGGTACGATACCTGCGCGATTCGTCTGGTCACACCAGCTTCAAATGAACCGTACATACAATATCGTGCCTGCAAAAGAGAGAAACTCAACAAGCACAACATGCTAATAACATATGTTCAATGCGATATCGAAAGTTCGACAAGCGCGGTGTCGGTGGGTGAGTGCATCGCAATGCGAGAAAGGAGTGTGCGTGATAACGCAAGCTTAAACACAGAGGCATGGTAATATCAAAGAGACGTGCATAACAATGCAAGTATGTTCATGAGAATGCAAGTTAGTGCACAATAATGCAGAACAAGCGCAAATCAGGATGCGTGTTTGTCACAAAACGGCGAGCAAGGAAATGCGCGTTTCGGCGAGGGCGACTCGATCGCGGCCTCCGGTTCACCTCCCGGAGAGGTTACAACATGTTCAAAAAGGATACACCTTGATTTTGATGAGTAATGATGAGACACATGTCAGAAGTTTGAAGCTGAAGTTCCGGCGGAGCGATTTCGCGACAGAACGTGCACTTCTCTTGTACTTTTTCAGGTCCCGGGGACTCCAATTTTTCTCAAAATTTGCAGAGACCTTGGGGGGGGGTGTGGAGAACACCACCGGCCAGTTTTATTTCCCAGGGGAGGCCACCGGCCACTTTTCAAAAAGGAGATGGCCGGCCAGCCTGAAAAGGTGGCCGGCCGGCCATCTGCCCAAATCCGTGGGCATTTTGGTCCTTTCACCCTCATTTCTTTAAATTCATTCGGCCAAACATTTTGAGCTCATAACCTCAGCTCCGAAATCATCTCCTCTACCTTCCCAAACCATTTTCCTCTTCAGATCTGAGCTCTATACGCGTTTTCCAACACCCCACGCAAGTTGTTTTCGCGAAAACTTTCAGTTTTAAGCACTTTGAACCGATTAAATTTTGATTTCGGTGCTTCTTTTCTCATTTTCGCCACTTGAGGTGAGTTTATCTCAACATTTGGAAGATTTTCTCGGGAGTTGACTTTTGTTGACTTTTTCATTTCCCGAGAGTTGACTTTTGTTGACTTTTTCCAATTTTGGCTCATTTTTGCAGGTTTTCTGAAATGGCCGGTCATTTTCCTCGCGGTGGAGGTCCTGCGGATGCCGGAGGTGATCCCGATATCATGGCTCTGCCTCCGAGGGTTCGACCCTTCATACCCGAGAGGTACGCCCCACCAGCACACATTCTTCCGCGAGCTGTTTTCCATCACTTCACAGACTTTGACGAGCGAGCACCCGGAGATCTCCTTCTGCGGGAGCCAGAGTATCACCTCTCCCATGAGGCACGAGAGGTATTTACTTCGTTTTCACCCTTTCTGCAACATATTATGAATTTTTCATGCATTCTGTTTACATTCTGAATACACGGTTCAATTATCTGAATTTCTGAACACTCAGCCCATAAATTGATTGTGAACACACGGCACACATTGGTTAAGAATTGAACACACGGCCCAAGTACTGATTTCTGAACACACAGTTCGAATTGAAGGTGAACACGCAGCACACACTGATTGAGAGTTGAACACACAGCCCAAACTCTGATTTTCTGAACACGCAGCTCGGGTTGAAGGTGAACACACGGCACACACTGATTTTGAACACGCAGCCCAAACTGATTTTCTGAACACACAGTCCGAATTGAAGGTGAACACACGGCACACACTGATTTTGAACACGCAGCCCAAACACTGATTTTCTGAACACACAGTTCGAATTGAAGGTGAACACACGGCACACACTGATTGAGAGTTGAACACGCAGCCCAAACACTGATTTTCTGAACACACAGTTCGAATTGAAGGTGAACACACGGCACACACTGATTGAGATTTGAACACGCAGCCCAAACACTGATTTTCTGAACACACAGCCCGAATTGAAGGTGAACACACGGCACACACTGATTGAGTTTTGAACACGCAGCCCAAATACTGATTTTCTGAACACACAGTCCGAATTGAAGGTGAACACACGGTACACACTGATTGAGATTTGAACACGCAGCCCAAACACTGATTTCTGAACACACAGTCCGAATTGAAGGTGAACACACGGCACACACTGATTGAGTTTGAACACACAGCCCAAACACTGATTTTCTGAACACACAGTTCGAATTGAAGGTGAACACACGGCACACACTGATTGAGTTTGAACACGCAGCCCAAACACTGATTTTCTGAACACACAGTCCGAATTGAAGGTGAACACACGCACACACTGATTGAGAGTTGAACACGCAGCCCAAACACTGATTTTCT